>MEJB01000004.1:1383856-1409326 GCA_001752375.1 Rhazya stricta | reverse complement strand
TCACAGGGAGCGCTGAGCGCAATGCTAAGAATTTCATCAGATGGCTTATTCCATCCGCTTTGCAAGCGTGGTGGTCCGACATGATCTCTTCGTAAGGGAATATTATCTGTCCTACAAATGACAGAATGAAGTCGACATAAATATGAAGATTTCATAAGACTAGACTGAATTTTGAAATGAGTTCGATGTTTCGATCCATTCGAGAGCTTGGATCACTGTCATGCTCAATTGGATAGCTAGTGGTGTCCTCAAGAACAAGCCAATAGACCACACTGGAAGAATTTTGATCAGGCCTTTGAAATCTTCTACTTCGTGCACTGCACACAGTTRCCATGTTTTCCCAAGGGAACCATCTGGTTTGGTCTCTCCTTCAGCTTTCAATGCTGCACGGTTCAAGAACCTGTATTTCCGAGCAAAATGTTTCATGTGATTATGTTTAACAACACACAGTAAGCACACTACTACAAAAGTAAATTGACTGTGATTCTGAACCTGAAGGATGTTGTACGTAAGGCAGCACTCTTCTTCTCTCCATCAGATGGACCTTGGTAATAATCTTCACCCTTTAGTGAGAGAGACAGTTTCCTTTTCCGGCAGCTGCAACGACAATATGAGCCAAATCACGAAAGGGCTCCCTTTTGGCTTGAGGTGACGATAAAACCTGTTGCCTGCACAAAATGTTGCTAACCCGAGAAGATTAGCAGCAACACAAATGTCACATCCCAGTGTCCAACTAATGTTATCTTGAACATATACAATGGTGGTGGATGTACATTGTTGCAATGTACCAGTTGATGAAAATGCCTTGATGTTTTGGCTTATCGAATTGATCTGCTCCCATTGGTGCAATGATCTATCGTATCCCTGCAAGCCCTATAGATGCCCATGTATAAAACTGCATATTGGGGTTGGGATGGATTCTGGCATAAGTATGTTCCATTTTCACATTTTGGAGGTCTCAACTTGTCGACTGCTGCTGTTAAGACTAGGAGCAATATGCCCTACAAATCAATGAGGGGAAAATGGATTTATTATGTGATAATATCTCTTTGTTTCAGTAAAACTTTATCCTAATAGTCTTGAAATCATCTCTAGCAATTATCGTTGGAATCAAAATAAAAAATTTTCCGTTAAGTTTAAGTTTAATTTTCCAGAGGGGTGAGAGAGGGAGGAAAAAAGGAAAATATTGGATTTGATGTATTACTACATTCGAATGATGAGGGGAGAAAGAGGAATGGAAAAGGGCATTTTAGGACCTTTTTTTTTCTCTCAACGAAGATTCATATATGGAAATTTAAAACACAAAACATTTGAACAAAGTTTCAGTATCTCACCAGCAATGAGAAGAGAGCAAGTATCCAAACAACAGAGAAACAGCCCAGAAAAGAGTCAGCAACGCTGGCTCCTGCAATAGGGAATATTAAAGGGCAGCCATTGACCACATTGAYAACTTGAGCTGCCCTTATCCTCTTCATGTCGAATTCTTCTATCAAGTACACAGTAAGGTTCGTAATCAATCCTCCAGCAGCCAGCGACATGCTAGCATGGTGGGCTGCTTAAAATACACACAGCGAACAACATCAAAAACCTCTAGTTTAGATGTTTAAGAAGCTGTTATTTCCGTTCCCGAAAGTACTCAAAAAAAAAACACAACAAAGGCAGAAAAGCATTTGTCCAGATGACCAGAAGGCATACCTTATGCAGCGAAAGGGTAAGGTTGATCCGGCCTTGCCATGCTTGCCCAGAAAACTGCGAAGCAAGACTTGCGGGTTTTCTGCCATCAAGATAGTGAACTGTTTTCTCATCCGCTGGCCTACGGAGGCAACGTCTGAAAAACAATGCTCTAGCAGCCAAAATGCTTTGCAGAAGCCCAAGTCCTTTATCGAAAGATAAATATGGTGTTGTCTGAAATTGCCTGGCTACGTTTCGAAAATCATCTTCACCAATAACATCTTGAAGTGAGTACCTTATTCAATGAATATGGATATCTTTACTGCTGTAATATATGGACCATGCGTGCCTATCTCTATTCACTGATCATGACGCTTTACTCCAAATATCGAATTGCTTAGATTTGAATTGCTGGAGAAATGGCCTTAACACTATTATAGAAAAACATGGATAACCCGTCACCTATCTTCCACCCAAAAGATGATGGAAGAACGCTGTAATGATTAAGGATAGCAAAATGCCCATCATCAACAATCATACAAGAAGGAATGGGATACCAAATATTATGGTTAACCATATTGTTACGATATCCCTTGCTCCATTAGGTATATTATATATATAACCTTTAAACACATTTTTCTTTTTTAGTATTAAATATATATATACATTCATACTCTTAGTTAAGTAATAATTAAAAAATATGCCAAATAATAAAAAATATATTAAAAAATCGAAATTAAAAAAATAGTAGTCGCTGAAAGTGAATTATAATGATAATGCATACTATAAGCATCAGGACAGTTTCTATCAACAATTGATTCATTTGACATTGGGCTTTGTCCACATTAGACCGGAAGCTGCAGCAGACATTACACGCACAAAAAAAAAAAAAAAAAAAGGCTTTTTTTGATCTTTCTTATATATTTAAAATTATCCTATTTCCATTCTTAAGTTGAACATATACAATTAAAAAAAAAGTAATTTTGCATTATTAAATTATATTTTAAAAAATTACATTTAATTGGAAGATGGTAATCATATTTTTATAATTATTAAAGATTAATAAAAAAAGAATAGTGATTTTCGCAGAACAACGCCTTTTATGATTGAGTTAAACATTCATCCAAAATCAGATTCCAAATAAAGTGCAAGTTCTAAGAATTAGTCTGAATATAAAAAAAATCAGAATAAACAATTAATATTTATATGCATATATTGCTCCACATGTATTAAAGAATTTTCTTTAATAAAACAATCAATGGATTGCTACATAGAGAGACGTTTCTGAAAAAATTTTATATTTACATAGTATCTAAATAACTGATTTAACCAACCCTTCGACATATCACAAATGAGGCTCAGACTATACATATATACGTTATTATAAAATATTGCATTTCTTATTAATTATTTCTCCATTAGAGGTCATAATGTATTGTCGATAATTTTTATTTTTTCTGAGTCAAAAAGAGAAAATTATAAATGAATGAAAAATCTTTTAAGTCCAATCGGGTTGCTATTAATTCGATTTTTCAACTTTTTGGATTAAGCAATTTGATTTGAATGGGAAAGTTTCTCAACTGTAATTTCTCTAATACCCACCCTCTTCGCATCGTCTCATCCCCTTTCTCTTTTTCCCATTTTGGATGTCTCTCTCTTCTCTCCAATATGAGATTCCAACCTGAGGAAAATCACCTTTTCGAAAGCTTATCAAGAAAAAGCCTTCTGTTTTCTATGAGAATCTCAAGGAAAAACAACAGGCCTCCCTTTTGCTTAATTTGGTTCCTTTAGCTAATTAGCATAACTTTCTAGAGAAGTGGACGAAGTCCACTGTGTTATCTGTAACTCTTGCGGGTTAAGCATAACTGAGAAATCCGCAGTTGCGGGCGTTTGCTGGCCATTGACGTAGGCTGAGAAAGAAAAATTCCGGTATAAGGGGCCTACAAAGAAAGATATCTTAATATAGATTTCAGGGCTATCTGCGGGGCTAATCTTGCAACTTTCATCGGCATTCTCCTGCTCCCGTTAGTGCAGAAGACTTTACAGAATTGAGTGCGGCAGACAAAGGACACAGCCTGCGAAAAGTGAAGGTTGAGGCCTTCAAGTCCATCGACACCCTGCTGTCTTTCTCACCCAGTAAATCCGATGCCCATTGCCAAGCATTTGCCATTGAAGAAGCAACTGCAAATGGAAGCAGATGAAACAATTCGGGATTCCTCAAGAATCCATGGCTGTTTCCGTCTGTTTCTTTTTTTGTTTCCCTTGGTCTGAGTGAAAGGCATTCAAGTTTAAAACTAAGCGAAATGTGTTTGTACAAAAGAACCTCAAATAAATGATATTTTTACTTGAACGTTAAAACTAAGCGATTAAGTTTTACCAAAATTATCTAAATGACTCTTAAATTTCAAAAACTTCATTTTAGTTTAACTTTAATTTGCCTATTTCAAATAAAGGGCTAAATATCTACTTTAAACTCGTGGTCACAATTCGTGTAAAATAAAAGCTACTTTCCATGGTCCAGTGGATGCGTCCTATAAATACCGGCCTACTGTACTAAAAGGACCCACCTAATCTTGAAAGCATGGTGCACTACTTTTTATGTGTGGACCCAGCCCATGTTGGATAAGAGAATTCCTGGCACCCAACACAAATTGTTAAGCCCGCCGCCTGGCCCAATTGAACGTCTTCTTTTTCTTTTTTTGTTTTTTTTCCAGAAACAATAAATATAAGTTGACCCTCTTATGAAGCTATCCTTTTCTAAAACATTTGTCTTAATTAAATATGAGAATTTAATTTGATTTTGAAAGTGATTCGAACCAATAAGTTGACAAAACTAACTTGATCTAAGGGCGAATCTCTAATTTAAAATCATTTTCTTTTGAATATAAAAAATATTTATCTAATTTAATTGATAAAAGATGACCTTTTAATTTTTTTTCACGACTTTAATTATGTGAACTTGAAATACAAAATACTAAAAATTACGAAACACCATTAAAAAGACAAGAAAACTTTCATTGCATGATGACCCTCTAATAGAATATATTAAGGCTATTTAGGAGAATTAACTTTTTTCGATGTTCTTATATTTGTACGTGAAAGCACAAACAAGATAGTACCCATAATTGAATACTCCCATCACGCAACATGCCCAGAAAACATAATCTAATCTCCCTTTGTTTATGTCATCTGGCAACCAATCTGTTGTCTGTCGAACTACATCCATTACAGCATTGCCCAAGTAGAAGGTGATCCCAATAAACATAGCAACTAGTGCAGTTGATGTGCTCTTCAGGGAAACAGGGAATTCTTGGTAATAAAAGGCAACATGGCCAGGGAAATGAAATGCCTCTCCGATTCCAGCAAGTGCTAGTCCTGGAACAAGCCAGAACACTGACATGGGTGCCACTGCATTGTCCTGGTCATGAAGGTGGTTCCGATGAACGATTTTCAGCCTCCTCGACTCAACCAGGGCTGAAACGGCCATGCTAAGAATTGTCATCAGATGGCCTATTCCAATTCGCTTGAGAAGCGTGATGGGACGACCGTTGATCTTTTCCCATAAGGGGAATATTAATCTGTCTATGCAAATGACAGTAATGGAAGTCGACATTAATATGAAGATTTGCATCGTACTAGCTGGAATTTTGAAATGAGTTCCGAGGTGTCGATCCATTGCTAGAGCTTGGATCACTGTCATGCTCAATTGGATAACAAGTGGTGTGCACAAGAACAAGCCAGTAGACCACAKTGGAAGCATTTTGATAAGGCCTTTGAAATCTTCTACTTCTTCCACCGTACATATTTCCCATGGTTTCCAAAGGGAGCCATCTGGCTTGGTCTCTCCTWCAGCTTTCAGTGCTGCACGGTTCAAGAACCTGTATTTCCGAGCAAAGTGTTTCATCTGATCATATTTTACAACCCACAATAAACTAAAAGAAGTACAATTTACGAAACAGAAACTAGAAATATCAACCTGAAGGATTTTGTCGGTAAGCTAGCAACATTTTTCTCTCTTTCAGGTTGGCCTTGGTAATAGTCTTCACTGTTTAGTGACAGCGGCAATTTCCTTTTCCGAGCAGCTGCAACGACAACACGGGCCAAATTGACGAAAGGGCTCCCTTTGGGTTTAAATTGACGATAAAACCTGCTGCCTGCTAAAAATATTGCTAATCCGAGAACATTAGCAGCAACAGAAATGCCATATCCCAATGTCCAACTAATGTTGTCTTGAACATATACAATGGCGGTGGAGCTTATCACAGTGGCTATGTACATTGTTACAATGTACCAGTTGATGAAAATGTCATGATGTCTCGGTATATCGAATTGATTTGCTCCCATTGGTGCAATGGTGTATCGTGTCCCTGCAAGCCCTATAGATGCCAGAGCCAAACCCATGTATAAAACTGCATATTGGAGTTGTGATGGATTCTGGCACAAGTATGCTCCATTTTCACATTTTGGAGGTTTCAACTTGTTGATTGCTGCTGTTAAGACTAGGAGGGATGTGCCCTGCAAATCAATGCGGGGATTAGGGTTTAGCCACTAATTGTAATACTGAAAGAGTCATTATCCTCTTATGCAACGGAAGGATAAAGAAGAGGAATAATGAAATCTTGAATTCCTGTTAAAAATAAACCTTTGGACCATTTAATTGCTGTTAAAGAAAGAAAATGCTTATTTTCCAATTTCTTCCTGCTCAATATAAGCTCAAGATACTACCTAACATCAAKATTAATATAATACAATTTTGGAGATGATTTGCAGGSAGGCATAATATCTTTTCTTAAGGCTGGCAGCTACCTTGTTGTGTATATCTATTTTATTACAGATGGAAACAAAAGCAAATTTGACATTTTGTCATCTCACAAGAACTCCAGCCAAAGACAACTTGCTAATTAAGAGTTAAGAATGCAAATAAAGTAGTCATCATATAATGTATTTTCTCACCAGAAAATGGAGAAAGAAAGAAAGAAGGAAGTCACATAGAGTTGTCTAGACCTATTGTGAAAAAGAAGGATCAATTTTACAGAAAGCAAATTTACCAGAAGGAGTTTTCAATGAATATGGAAATTTAAAACACAAACATTTGAACAAAATGAGAAGAGTTTCAGTTTCTCACCAGCAATGAGAAGAGAGCAGATATCCAAACAACAGAGAAACAGCCCAGAAAGGAGTCAGCAACAATGGCTCCTGCAATGGGGAATATTAAAGTGCAGCCATTGATCACATTGTAAACTTGAGCTGCACTTATCCTCTTCATGTTGAATTCTTCTATCAAGTACACAATAAGGTTCGTAATCCATCCTCCAGCAGCCAGCGACATGCCAGCCATGGTTGCTGCTTAAAGTACACACAGTGAAACAACATCAAAAACCTCATAGTTTTGAAAAGCCTGTAATACCGCTTTCCAAGTATTAGAAAAGCAAAAAGAAAAAAAAAAAAAAAAAACCAAAAGGCATACCTATGAGGAAAGGAAAGGTGATCCAGCCACCACGCTTTGCAGAACTGGAAGAAGGCTTGGGGTTTTCTGCATCGACAGAGTGCACTGTTTTCTCATCCATGGCTACTGATGAAGTTGTGAGACAATGCTCTAGCACTACAACGTTTGAGCAGCAAGTCCTTTATATAAAGATAAAATATGGTTGTTGTCCCAAATTGCTTGTATATTTTCATAATCATTCACCAACAACATCTTTGAAAGTGAATATCGAATTCCATTTTCTTTAGTGATGTATGAAATATATGACAATGATGGAGTATCTCTATCGAAGTGGCCGGAGAATGCTTTACAGGTATCCAAAACATGGACAATAATTCATGTCCCCATTCACCTATCTTCCACCAAGAGAGTGGTGAAGAGCTTACAGCAGCGATTAAAATAGAAAATGTATCATCATACAATGAGAAGTTCAACTCTCAAAGTGAAAAGTATTTAGATCATGCCTTTCATTATCTTCAACATACAACGGTTTGTATAATCTTTTTGTAAGTGAAGAGTTTCCATCAATAAAAACCCTGATATGCCATAATCAATATTTTGAGTTGTATCTCCAGGTTTAATTTTGATTCAGAACGCGGACCTCATAACTGTTGAGTTGCAAATTCATTTTATTCTAATCCAAATCTGCAAGTCATAAGAGAGTGGTTAAGCAACAAATAATGTAATGAAAGGAATATGGAAAAAAAAAAAATCCATATGATTCAAAGAATAATTGCTGATACAAGGGCTTAGCTAGATAGATCAAATTGCTAAGTATTATATGTTACTTATTACGAAGAAGTCAGTTCTTGAAAATAAATATTGACAACTCCTGATGCCATAAGTCCAACAATAGGAAAAACGCAATCCACAACCAACACTTCAGATAAGGAAGTCTAAAGTTTATGGTCGATCGGATCACCGTTGAACTCGAAAATCCACGGTTTCAATTGGTCAATGGCTGGTTCATTGCTTATCATGATTGACTGTTGACCAATATAACCAGTAGTAGCTTTATTTGAAGGGGGGGGAAAAAAAAGAAAAAAACAACTTCTTGATCGAAACTTATACTATTTTTTTTTCATTTCATCATTTTATATGTGAAATTTTTGGCTTTGACTATTTTGTATTCGAATCGTTTGAGTAACACTCTCCAAATATTATTTAGCATATTTACGAGATTTGAACTCTATAACAATATTACGAACATTATAATTAAATAATTTCAATTTTTTCTCTTTTRTCCTTCGTTCTCTCCTCTTCTTCCTCACAACTTTTGTTATGGCAAAAGATGTTGTCCGCTGTTTCGCTAAACACTCTTCAACTCCAACTTTTTACTCCTCGAGTTTGAAATAATTGTCTCTTTTGAACATTTTTTTTCAAATTACTTATTATTTAGAAAATCAAGAACATATTAAATATTCTTTTTCTACTTTACTCTTAATTGATTAAACTTAATTAATTCTAAAATATCATTCCAATATATTGAACACATATATTGATCCAAGTATTAAATGCTTATTAAAAAATTAAAAAAATTAAAAACGTTATTTTGTTTAATCAATTATAAGAGTTAATATGCTTAATCTTGTATAAAAGTATAATTAATTTGAAATGGATTGAATAGTTTTGTTTGGCCTAACGTAGAAATCATGCATCCAATCCATCATTGAAACCTTGAAAATCAGAAATCCATTCCTTCGAAAGACAATGATGAATGCTACCTTGTGCTGCTTTGGAAAATAAAGAGACTTTGATTAATAAACTGGAGTTACAAGCCCGGCGTATCAGCCTTAGCAGCATTAAAAACACATCAGGGTCTATTACTCAACCACAACAGGGGAGATGAAAGAACAATTTACTCTTATGAGCTAACAAAGAGGCTGGTACATTAGCCGTACCAGAGACAAATTTGAAGCATTTGTAGTCGAGCATATTTGAGAAGACAACCAAAACACTCCTTCATCACTATTCTTCATTTTTAGATATTGAATAATGGACTTCAACTCAAAATCGTCTAACCCAAATGTTCAGCTATGGCTAGGTTTTCACTCTGCTCAGCCCCAYTGGGAAGATAAATTGAGCACACCCTTAAAGCTTGAAACGAACGATAACCCTAGTTCCATTCCTTGTTGAATGTGGGTACTATAGATGGATTCCAGCACTCGTTGAGTATCATACAATAATGGTGATTCTTGTGCAGCACTTTCTTTCCATGGTCAAGAAAGATTGGGAATGAAACATGGCAGATTCAGTAGATCGGTAGGAGCATYGGCAAAACGATAAGAGCAGGGGCTATTTGCTATCATAATTTTGGACCATCTCAAAGTCGATAAACGGTGGAGTTCCACTCAGGTACGAACCAAACAAATCGCTAGCAATAGAAATTGAGATCCCACCGGATGGCCTACACAATTATGGAGATCTCAGATAAGTCACCTTGCCGGACAGCATAGCCAGTTTTTTCAAAACATTACCGCATTCATGACAGGRTAAGAATGGAAACCTTTCCCCTGATCTCTATACACTTCGAGTCTGAGTTCCAAGTAGAGCTGTCAAAAGGGTTTCGCCAGTACGGCGAAAACCCGTCAATAGAGACGGGTCAGGCGGCTCAATAATCCCAACTCAAGATGAATTACGAGTCATCAAAATTTTTAAAAATGAAAGATTGAAAAAAAATTATAAAGTTCTTAAAAAAATATAATTAAATTATAATAATACCATGATTCATATACCATTCATTACATTTAATCAAATTATTCAGCAGAGTAATTAAACTTTAAGAGTTTAATGAAATTAAATACTCCCTCCCTTCTTTTACATTTGTTTGTTTAAGATTATTTCACATATATTATGAAATTTTACGAATAAGCTAAATTATCATTTTTATTACTCATCTTTTATGTAGTACTTAATAAATGAGTTTGAACATTTTTTGTAATTCATATAATGTCATAATTTCAAATTTTAAGGAAGACTTTTATTGAATATAACAGTAGTCAATAATGTAATCATTAATCGAATTAAGTAGAGATATGTGTTGGCGCAGTTAAATATATACGAGATATATTAGAAGATCTTTAGTTGAACGTATTAGATAATTTTAAAACCTATTTTCAAATGTTAAAACATTTGTTAAATGGTGACGGAAACGTGCTTTTAAAATTGTTACTTTAAATTAGCATAATATTTATATTTTTTATAGTATTACTAATACACAAAAACTTATTTGAAAAGCAACATCAAGACATCTCAAAATCATAAGTGAGAAAACAACGTTAGAACAACTCAGAATAATTCTTTGACTTAAAAATAATTTGAAAATAGCTTATTTTAATAATTAAAAACAGAGATTTTGTCTATTCTTGAAATGAAGATTCTAATAATAATAATCTTATACACTTTTTGTACAACAACTGGCTTTTGCAGGTCTGCTTCAACAATAGATTTAGAAGGTTAGAAGGTTTTTTAACAATAGATTTAAATGTTTCCCATGCCTTAAAATTGAGTTTCTCGCCGGAAGTCGGCGATGGCAGCTTTGGAGGCTGCCGGTGGCACATACTGGCCATGGAGCCACCACGCTATTTATCATAATTAGAAAATTAATAATTAAAAGAAAGCAAAGGGAAGTCTATGGGACAGCTACCCAATCTTGACGATGTGCATCTTTATATAGAAGGGACAAGAAAAAAATCAATTAATTAATTTTGTCTACTAAAAAAAATAAAAATCAATGCTGAAATTAGCCCTCCATCCAATCTTCTTAGAAAAAGTGATTAACTTAGCACGTGGAGTTCCTCCATTGGAGCCAAGAAATTAAAGGAAAATCTGATTTTGAATCTTTTAATATATTTTTTATTACAAAAGAATATTGTATATATATTTTTTTAACGTTTAAAATAGTAAAAAATAAAAGATGTTAGAGGATATTCCGATATTGTGCTTTAATCAATCATATTATAATTAATAGAAGAAAAATAAATATATAATAAAAATAATATTAAAAAATTTCTAATTAAATAAGATTTGATGTGACTTTCGGGATCCATTAAATGGGGTATGGTTAGAACACAAATGGATGACTTTTGGACGCGGAGTTCCTTTTCTCTTTCTCTAAGGTACGAAGTAGCTGCTGGCCGTTAATGAAAATAATTATAATTGAAAAAGTTAAAAGTAATTATTGAATTAATTTTGTCCTCATTGTCGCTCTTTTAATTGACCAAACGCTCCTCCAAAGTATATTTTGGAGGTCTAAGATATTAATCTTTGAAAAAAAAAAAAAACATTGAGTAACAATATTATACTTGTTCATTTTATATGTATAAAAAAAATTATATATCAACGATTATACTTTTTAATTTATATATATTTTAAATCCTTCGATATCTTTTTTTTCAATCTTAAAAAAATTTAAATATATAGACATCGTGTTCTTATCGATATGTTAGAAAATATATAATATGAAATGTAATAAAATGTTCAAAGTGACAAATAAATTTCTTAAAAAGATGAATGTGTATTACTCGGAAGAGTACATTTAAACTAATTGTAGATGAAAACTCGTAAAATTATACAAAAAATAATTATTACACTATGCTCTTCAAAGAAAATTTGAAGAGCATTCCTCCATTGATCTTCTCTATACAGGTAGACCTGCTGGTCTTGATTGAACTAAATGAATGGGGGGAAAAATTGTAATCAGAGGATTCTCTCTCTCTCTCTCTCTCTCTCTCTGTCTTTTTCTTTTTTTGGGTGGCTAGAATAGTAATTTATTCTCATTTATTTCTTCATCTTCTTCATCCCTTGTCTTGGCACGGTATCTGTACAAACCGGAGCATGTAAGATAATATGCAAAATTCAGTGCTCCAAGAAAAACTAGCATCCAGTAGAAATTGTCCAGCCTCCCACGATTTATATTCTCCGGCAACCAATCGGTAACTTTTCGAACAATATCGATGAGGGCAGTTCCCAAGTAGTAGCCTAGGCCTATAAGCATGGCCAGCATTGCTGTGGATGTGCTCTTGAGTGATGCTGGAAATTCTTGATAGTACAATAAAGCTTGTCCCGGAAAATGGAATGCTTCTCCGATGCCGATAAGAGCTAGCTGTGGCACTAGCCAGAAGACAGACATGGGCACCACTGAACCAGCTGAGCCTTCTAAATTGTGGGACCGAGCTAGTTTGAGACGCCTGGATTCCACCACGGCAGCGACGACCAAGGCAACCACATTGAGTACATGGCCAACGGCTACCCTTTGGAGTGGTCTAACAGATCTTCCCATCCTTCGACAAATGGGAAAAAGCAATCGGTCTATGAAGGTGAGAGTGACGGCACCAGCAAATAGTGTGAAAACGGTCATTGATCCGACTGGGAAAGTGAAACCACCAACAGTGCTGCAATCCATTGTTAGAGCTTGAAGGGTTGATAAGCTAGAGATCACTGCCATTGGTGTGGTCAATAAGAAACCAGTTGTCCAAAGTGGGAATATACGCAATAAGGTTTTAAGATCTTCTATCTGTTGAACTTTGCACAACTTCCATGATTTCTTGATTGAACCATCGGATTGGATATCTTCTTCCGTTACTAAAGCCGCATGATTCAAGAACCTGAGATTTTTTCACAAATTTTTTTTTTTTTTTTTTTACAGATTAGCTTCACAATCTTATCCAAACTGGTGTAAATGAGAGATGCATGATTAAATTAATTGTGCCGCAGAAGGCGGCACCGCAAGATAAGGTCTGATCCATGACTTTACTAGAAAATAGCCTATTAAATACAACCAACAAGAGCACAYTTTCTAGGCGCCTTTCTTCAGAGGACTTTCAAGAATGAGGTGTCCAAAACTGAAGTCAATTAAGAATCTTAAACAATACACTCATCCCAACCAAAAGAAGAAGAACTATATAATTTATCTAAATGACTACATGCATATACATGCAGGTCAAGATTAAGGAAAAATGGGCAGATGAAGAGTACGTACTTGAAACTTTCGTCAGGTACAAGTGRAACAGTCTCCTGTTGTTCCTCAGAATTATCGGATAATTCAGTATAATAATCTTCTTCTTTGGTGGACAACTGACGCTTCTTCTTACAGAGGGCGGCAACAACAACACAAGCTAGATCCTTGAATGGGCTAGTCTCCTGTGGATGTACATCACGATAGAAACGCCTTCCGAGCCAAAAAATGATCAAGCCGAGCAGATTAGCACCACAGCAAAGACCAAATCCCCATGCCCAGCTCACATTATCTTGAACATACACGATTCCTATGCCACTGATCACTGAAGCAGCATTCCATACGAAGAGAAACCAGTTGAAGTAATTTTCTTGATGCTTGGGATCATCCAATTGGTTCGCACCCATCGTTCCCACTGTAAAACTAGTCCCCGCAAAGCCTATAGATGGCAGAGCCACAGCCAAAAATAGGACGGCGGATTGATAAGCTGATGCAGGTTCGCAAAAGCTTGATCCTTCCGCGCATGGTTGAGGTCTCAGTGAACTGATTGCTGCAGTTAAAGTCAAAAGAACCATCCCCTGAAAATTGCAAAGTACATGAAAATTTCAGACTCATCGTGTTGCTTGGTCCTTCTGTTAATTACATCAAAGACTAAAATTTACTAGCRCAGACAATTTACTGCAGCGGTGAACTTCGTTGCGCCGTTGCTCTCTATGTTTAACAAATTTTCTGTCGTTTTTCTAATGATGCAATCTTGATATTGATTCACTACAGAGGATTATGTACTATTCCTGCCGACACAATGCACTCGCTTGAGGCCAGATTCTTAGCACGTTGTGGATAATAATTTCTACAGATCAGATTAGCAATGYGCAACAATAGGTTGATTTTTTGTGATTCGTGATGTCCTCTAATTTTGGAGAAGTGGCTGTAAATCTTTCACAGTCCAAACCCCACATGTGGGGTCCTTTCTACACTTAAGAAAATATGGAGAAAGGTAAACAGCGAAAAATAAAGAAGACGAGATAGCCTTAGAGATAAGGGAGGCTTCTTCTACTGTTTCGAATCAGAACAAGTAGCTAGCTGAAGGGATGAGGAATCTTACCATCAAAGAGACGAGTGTAGAAATCCATATAACATTGAAACAGCCCAGAAAAGTGTCTGCAACTACCGCCACGAACAGAGGAAACAGCGCCATGCAACCATTAAWAACATTAAAGATTTGTGCAGCATCGATGCTATTGACGTTGAATTCATTAATCAGATAAACGATAAGGTTGGAACTAAATCCTGCTACCGCAAGCGTCAAGCCAGCCCTTGTTGCTGTTTCAAAAAACAAAGTTACAAGGCCGATAATGCGTTCACTCTCCAAAACAAAGTTAATAATATGTACCTCAATCTCTTCAATCCTACCGACGTACGAGAAGGAGATCAGTTTTCAAGGMCTTACCTAAGATAAACGGAAAAGTGATCCAACCGCCTTTCTTGTGTTCGGAGCGGAGAAGTTGTACTTCAGCGTCTCCCATGGTTGATGCTGAGCGCTGAGCTCTGTAGTTAATGATGATAGAGTTGGGGCTGGTGGTGAAATGAAGAGGCTGTTACATGCTTCAGTTGCGGTTCACTTTACCTCTTATATAAAGCACTTAGCATAATGTGGACCGCACTCGTTTTCTCTCCTTCCTTCTTCTAATAATGTTCAATSTGGTTGGGGCCACCAAATTTCTCCACAGTTCAAAGCTCACTTAAAATAGAGTTTTTTTTGTTTTTTTTTTTCCCCCTATGAGTCATGTAAACACTTACTAGGGAGACATCTTTGTTGATATTCTTTTTTCTATTTTTACAATTTTTCCAAATCATTTATCTCCAACTACTTCATATTAAAATCGAGAGGTATTCAAAATGGAATTGAAATTTTTTCAATCTTATTTACTTCCTCCACAAAATTTTACTTACTCATTAATAAAGTTTTGATCCAACGACAAGTGTCGAGACCTTCCAATTAGAAAGTSCTAAATGTAAATTAAATAAAATCTTAATTTGTATATCTCTAGACGTTAAAAATTAATGAAAATACAGCCCGACTATTTGTCTCTTTTGATGTCTCACAATGGCTGGCTAAGGAAAGCAGCCTCCGTGACTATAAGAGAACGTTCAAATAAAGTATGCTAACGTCATTATATGGTGTGGGCGTTGAATTGAATAATGAACCTCTGTTGCAATATAAATTGATTCTTTATTGGATGATAATTCAGGACTTTGGACTTTCTAATGACGTCAGCATCCCGACATTTCTCATATCCGACAGAGAAGGTAATTTGGTCAAGCTCTCCATTGTTAGAAAATCGTAAATTAATTATTTTATATAGATTTTGTTCCAAAAAGGTTGGCTACTTTATTTTTTGCTCCAGAGTCCACATAGATTATAGATAATAACTTATTACTTAGGTGACTGTAAGTAGACATACTTGTCAGTAGCTTAGCTCCTTGCTTTTAAAGGTTTTCCTTTTTTTTCTTTTTTTATGGGATGGAATATATTAAGGAAAAATGCCATTTATCTAGAATTTRGATTATTTAAGATTTTGTTCATAAAGATCTTTATTGATTGAGTAAKGAAATTTTGYATTTTAATTTATGAATCAAAAATTAAAATMTTATGGATATTATCTGCTTAAAATCTTTACTTCATAAAGATCTGTACAAATTTTAGGAGGAACAAGATCGTGCAAAAGGGCTTGTTCCATTAAGTTCAAATATAAATAAAAAATAATTTTCCGAATTGAGTAATATCAAAGGCATATTTTAATGAGTTTTGTATTTATCCAAGAAAAAGGTATTTTTAATATATATATATATATATTATAAAAGAAAACAAAAAATTGGTCTGATTATGGACTGGTAAAGCACGTTTCGCGCGATTTCTCAAAAGAAATCCTTAAATATCCATGATGACGTGGCCAGCCAGTATTACAAGTTTCGGGTATTTCTGGGAACATTGGTATTCTTTGTCTTTTTGGCAATTGCTTTGGTGATCTTTTATCAACCTCTATTATTAATTACTACCTCTATTATAAAATATAGGCCATTTGAAAGGAGAATTGTTCCCGCAATATATGTCATTTTATATTTAATTTTTTTATATTATTCCTATTTATATATCTTGATCGAATCAATTTTAAGAGCCTTTTTTGATCTAAAAATCAAGATTGTATTTATTATATCTGATTACAAAAGAGGTAGAAAGGGGAAAGGTAATGAATTAATTTTGGATGAAGAGAAATATAAGAAATGAAAGAGGAATTATATTTTAGGTACTCTAAGTAAGAAAGAAATGTCTTACTATAAATAGATCGTACTTCAATTATTGTAATAGAGAATATTTAGCGAGAAGTGTACCAGAAAATCATAAATTATTAAATATATACACATATCGTACTTTGATTGGTACAACAAGAGTGTGTAGTAGAAAGTATACTGAGATATATCTAACTCTAAAATGACTTACATTTTTTATATGGAGCTTAACGAGTCGAATTCGTTCGAATCAAGAGGATTAATTAGTTAAATTTATATAAAAACTTTAATTTTATTTATAATATTAGTCTTAATCTATTATTGATCAAGAATGACCCAAGTACCTAAATATATATCAACTTATTCAATAAAAACATTCATTTTTCGGAGACTTTCTTAATTTTGGTTTTCASGTTTGTTTGAGCAACTTCTGCTCCTTTTTCCTTTTTTGTTAATCTTCATTTTTAATTAATTATTTTATTGTACTTTGACTCTAACCTCCTCAAATAATTGTAGTCTGCGGCACATGTKATAGGGATACTTCGAAGAGGCTGAGGATAATTTTGTTAATGCATAAATAAATTGTTCATTTGTACTCATTTTGGACATTTAAAACATGTCTTTTTTAACAATAATAATAACAACATTAGTACAAATCCTTAAACATAAATAGAGTCGACAGATAATTAGATCTGCAGTTAATTTTGACAAATAGAARTAAGATACTGYTAAGTAAGAAGCTGTGACTGTGTCATTATCCCAGTAGATTAACATAAGCACGGGGAGAGGGTGGCTCTGGGTGGGTATATGGCTGCCGTGGTTAAAGTTTCAAACACGGCTGCGACGGCTCCCGGTCGTGCAGATAACATAAAATAATTAAAACTTATAATTTAGGACTCAAGATAGTTGATGGTCGCTGAATCGTTTTCTTCTTTGAGTGGTAAAGAAAGCTCGTAGGGCCACGCTAACGGTGGCAGATAAGATTCGCAGGTAGTGTTCATCCAGTGGCTGCTTCGGATTCTCTGCTGTACTCCCCCGCCCTCCTTGCTGCCATAGGTGGTTGTTTGAGTTCTGATGTGTGCTGGTTGGACAGAGCTCCGCATTAATACATTATCCATATAAAAAAAAATTTATGTATTGTTATTTTAATCCGAAGATTTACTCGTTTAGATTTGTAAAATATTATAATAAATAGAATCAACTTTTYAATGTCAGAGTTTTGCACGGAAAAACAATGCCAGGCCATACTCCATACCCCATATRGATAAAACGATTTAAAGGATAAATAGAAATAGAAAAAGCAGCTACACATATACTGTAACATAGCAATGAAAGCCGTCGACTACAAAGCAACAGCCAAGACTATGTGCCAGCTCTCGGCGTAGTGGCTTGAGCCACCACCTTGAGGGCTGACGTTGTAGCATCGGCGGCCGCACCGTACAGGTGCCATGCATATGATTGGAGTATCATCTCAATCCAATCAATTTTTCCCAAAAAAGCATTTAAAAAAATAAAAGAAAAAGGAGAGGAAATCATCATCAATCTTTATCAAATTTCTGCAAGTCCCTCTTCATCCCCTGCAACCTCAACCTCGCCACCGACCCCCGCCCCTCCTTATGCAGCCCTCTCTGTCTCCAACAACCCCTACCCACCTCCCCTCTCACTACAAACCTAACCCCACCCGACATTGGATTAGACAGATAATAGTCTAACGCCAGTAAACGATGATTTATCCGAAGAAATCAATGAATTTAACCTCCTCCGTCTTGTAGCGGCTGCCGCCTCYCATCTGGATTTTGGAATGGTGAAAATTTTAACCTGAATTTACAATTGTTTACTCTTTTGTCGTCTTTTTCATTGAATGGTGACTCAGAGAGCACTGCTCAAGGAGTGGTCCCGTGAAAGATTTCATAGAGCATAACCTGAAAGGAAATGGCTGCACTAACCTGTATTGATGTTGCCAGATTGCCAGTGCCCATGCTTTGTAGGATTGTGGTCCAGCTGGGCCGCCAAGTTCTCATCTCAAGCTCGAAGGATTGGATGCTGCCGATCAATGCTCTTTTCCTTCTCGGATTCCTAGCCTAAAGGTGATTTAACAGAGGTGGGGTTGAAGAAGATGAAGGTGGGATGAATGCAGGTTTTTTTATGTTTTTCTTTCTTTTTTTCTATTTTTAGTTTGAAATGTCTTGCAAATAAAAGTTATGTGAGAAGCACGTGTGAACAAAAAAATTCAAAACAAAGTTTGGTGGAAGCACGTGTGAAACAACCTAAATAGTTTAGTGACGTATTATAATATTTTTTGAAGTTTAGGATTGAWAAATTAATTTTTCTTTTTTCTTTTTTGTCAAAATTACGTTTTTCTTTAAAGGAAGCTCAATGATTCCTAGAAAGAAGTTAGACAGGAACGAATTAGAGAGGGAAAGGAAGGTTATATATGGTAGAGACAAATGTGAATTTATAATATATCGATGATTCTAATATTAAACATCAGAGATTAGAGATTCGATTCACATTTATAATCTATACAAATATTTAAAAGAAAAGGTAAAAAGCAAGAAGTACATTTCTCTCAAGATAGTCAAGTTTGCTTAGTTTTATCCAAATAATATAAAACCAAAATTGATGTGAAAGGAAACATGCAAACCACCTAAAAAGTGGAGTTTTCAGTTTCAGAATGATACTATAAATTAATGGCAACACGAGAATTGGCACTCACAAGTAACCTATATTTTGAAAAGTTAATTCAATATTTTGAGATAATTAATAAACGAAATGTTAAATTAAAATCGAGTTTTTATATTCAATTTTTGATGAATTATGTTAAAAAAGTTTTAGGTCAAGCCTCGCGTAAGAATAAGACTTTTCGAACGGGATCGAATTGAATTCAAAAATATCGAAATTATTTTCTCAATTCAAGAAGCAGCTTCTAAGATAAAAAATAAAAGTAGCTCGGAGATTTAAAAACCTCAAAAGTGGCTTTCAATATAGAAAATAATAGAAGGTAAAGTCGATTGATGGCGAAAGAAATTATAGAAAAAAAAGTATAAAATCAAGCTTTCTAAACAAAGATTTTATTGAAAGCATAAACTTAATTTTTAATGATAGAAATACCTTTTATGACCTATTTATAATTATAAAAAAAAGAAAAACCTTATAACTCAATTATTGAGAAAAAACTCAATTTTATAAAATAGTACTAATTAACTCTTACAAGCATAAACTAAGCCTAGATAAGAGGTCAGCGTGGTAATAGTCTCCCAATAAGAAAAATCCAAGCCAAGTGGCAGCCAGACATAAAGGCCATGACGCGTAGACCATAGAACAGGGACCAATTTGCACTATCTTCAATTATAAAACAGATGCAGCATCACATCATATAAATAAAGGGAAAGTCGAACACTTACCATCAAGGGAGCAGGTTAAGTGGTCCATTCTCACTCAAAGTTAAGAGTGCAAACTATTCCTATTACTATACTATTTAGATTAAAAAAATTAAATATTCTTAGTATTTTGTGAGTATTGTCAAATAAAATTTAATTCCTATTAATTCAAGTTGAAGGCAAGGCTTGCCTAGTGAAGAGACCTCTCGTGAAGTATGGGTTAATTTCACCTGTTCAAATGGAAAATATGCACCTCCAAAAACATGAAGATAGGATATGGAGATATCAGTAATCCCAAAATATACGGACTCTGCCATGTTTACTCAATATATTGAGGTTCCATGTGATATGATAAAAAAGACAAATCTTTCAAATCTAATTCCAATGGCGTGACAAATATATATATATATATATATTTTTAGAGCATTAAATATCCTTAATTTATGATATTAAATTGAACTTGATTACGAAACTTGACTCTCATTTGAAAGAATATCTGATTTATAGCTCTTTTAATGTAATGTTACGACACTTCACTTTAGTTAAACGATTTGCTTATCAATCACTCTAAATTAATGGATTATGTGACAAAAACGTATTATAGTTCTTTAGAAGTTCACTAAACATCGGATGGTGATTCTCCTCTCCCATAGTAGTACAAGAGCAGCAGACGATAGATCCATATCTTGGGAGGGAATATGTCCATTCTCTCTTCTTCAAATAGCTGATGTTATGACTATACTTTCTAATGTCTTCTTCTCAAGATCAAGGGGAAAGAGGTGAGTGAAATGGACATTGCAACCTCTCTTGTCTCTTGTTGCAAGCATTATGAAGATTGGACAATCAAAGGGGAGAGAGAAACACATGACTACAAAAAATGCTTTAATAAATGGAAACGTCACCCAACTTGGTGGTGGTGCTGCTTCCGCTTCGCCCCACCGTGAATCAGCTCCCCGGCGTGCTGAAGCTCCATAACGTTCAGGAATGCTAAACTATCTGTTGGACGAAGCATCATCATATCTCTTCCACATGTGGCTTTTTCAGGACAGCGATCATTTTTGTCATATACTAGGTGTTTATCTACGATTGGAAGCCGTCACTCATTTACGAGGGAAAAGAAATTAAAAGAGTTACATATATATCTCGCAAATTAAAAACTTTTTAATACATTTTCTCGTACTTTTACCAATCACAATTTCCTAATTTAGTTAGCTCTCTTAATAGTAAAAGTAAACATGGAATATGGAGCCCAAATTAGGCTATAATTGGCATAAAATACTCTTGTCGATTTATAACGTATYTTAGAATAGAATAAAGTATACAGATCGATGAYAAAATAAAATTYTCTAAAATCATTAATAAAATGATATTTTTATTCTTATATTAGAAAARAAGATGATTAATTATATGAAAAAAAAGAAGATAAGAAGAGAGTAAAGARGTTGAYTTTGTAAGTTAAATGGTATTATTTAAAAATTGAATAAGGATGGAAATAAAAAATAATAGTTCATGTAAAACTTAACATACTTTAAAAAAATCCATCACTATTTACTTAAAAGAATGAAAGAATTAAAATATTAAAAAATATAGAAGAAGATCTCAAATTCAAATATATACCTTTGGTAGATATTGATTCAACTCGGACGGTTTAGCCCGTGGGTTAAAAGCATGTGATCGGTTGGTAGAACGCGTGATGTTCTTAAATTGGGATTTTGGTCACGCAAGAAGCCGTCGGAGGAGTTGGCTGCATAAAATATTGACCCATACATAACCGACAGATATTAAACGTCTTGAGCCACCGTCTCTTTTTTCTTTATTTATCTATACATAAAATAAAATAACTCGAATATAAATTGAGTTTAAAATTTATTGTCTCATCCAAGACCCCTTATCTAATAATGACTAGCAATGAATGGTGAGGAAATGGCCAGAGCTTGAAGCAATGACAAGCTAAACTGTTTGCCAGTAGGAGTACTGGGGATAAATGTGGTAGTTGACAGCAGTGGAAGATTATGACAGAAATATGAAGAAAGAAGAATGCCCATCTGGAGCTCTTTTTGGGTGCTTCAACCGCCAATTTGAATCTCTACTGGGGCCAAGATAACGAACTCTCAGTCTGTGACCAAGCCTGTACAAGGGCAACTGCAGTGTCTGGAGTTCTATATTAATGGCGGAAGCCATAAGCAGAACGAATAACGAGGAAGATGGTGTGCTGGCAAAGTTCGGTTGGATTAAGGCCACTTTGGAATTGCTGTGTATGAAGGTGTTGTCAGAAAAAATTAAGCCAGCCAGCTGAAATAGCCATTGAGCGAGGTGCCGTTTTCTCAACTTATACTGGCCCAACAACATTTGCTTCGAACCCAATAACAATGGCTTCTGGGCTTGGTCTCTTAACCCCGCCATCATCATCACTCCAGCTTTATGATGTTCTTTATGTCATGACCTTTTTGCAGACAGAAGTACACAACAGAATGACATATGAGATATTCCAACAATTTCGAATTTGAAGTTACATTACAACTTATTGCACTCATAAAAMTTCCTGTACAAATATAAAATCTCAAGCTCCTGAGAAAAGTATATAGATTAAACAAATAGTATTACAGAATCAGGAAAAAAAATAAAGAGTTCTTCGTTAGGGTGATTGCTCCTGAAAACAGTCGATGGTTAATCTCCACTAATTGAATCTGCAAAAAGGTTGATTCCTAGGACGTACTTGCTAAATGTCCTGATCATCCAATCAACATAAAACAGATCCAAGCAAGAGGAAATTATACTCTTAGTTCTGCTTAATGAAGATTCTTAGATTCTTATGCATGCTCTGGATTTAGAGCCAAAGCTTCCTGGTAAATCATGTCCTTTATCTGCTCTTCTCCTAATGCTTGATGCTCAAAATCAAATGAAAATGGCTTTGAGCAGACTGGCTCATCAGCTAAGTCATGCAATCTTCCAAGGAAAGGATGTGCTAGTGCTTCTTCAACTGCATCAAAGGGAAATTTCTGGTTTTAGATGGAAGTGAGCGATAAAAATGATGAGCTGAACCATGGTTTTACTGCTAGTGAAAGAGTTATGATGTCATTTTCCCCGTAGAATATCTGTTCAGCTAGCATAATATCACCTGTAATTCTTTTAGCCGGATCAAATGTCAGCATTTTATCAATGAGATCAATGGCCAATGGGTTCACATGTGGGAAAACACTTGCTAGCTGCTGACGAGGAAATCGCGGAAGCTGCCGGATATATCTTTTTGCATCATCATTGCGTACAAAACCAAGATCAGATTCYGTGGGTGTACCCAGAAGCTGTAAGCCAAAGAGTAAGCATAAAGGATCAGTTACCAAGGAGAAATGCTTGGCATGAAAGAAAGGCACAAGTAGTAAAAAATTCTCAGTTGTTTCTGYAGACGAGACTAATGCAAAGGGATAATATCATCTGAATCTCTAGACTAATGCAAAGGGATAATATCATCTGAATCTCTCTCAGTTCCAAATGAGTGGTCATCCTAGAAAATTAAAGAAACTAAGCAGCTGAGTTATGTTTGATCAAAGATTAAACTTTGCATTTAACAATTATCTTTTTAGAAAGATTAAAATGTAGACGATTCTGAGCTGCAAAATATTTCAGTGTCCTTTTGTGTAATCTCTGTTACCTCTGTCAATAAGCGCATTTGGTGCACATGATCTTTTCCTGGAAACAAAGGTTTCCGGTTCATAAGCTCCATGAAAATGCAACCCACAGACCACACATCAATGGCACCAGTATAATCTGAAGAGTTCAGCAGCAGCTCAGGTGCTCTATACCATCTAGTAACAACATATTCTGTCATGAATTCATTCTCCGAGTTTGGACGGGCAAGACCAAAATCACCGATCTTAAGATCACAATTTGCATTCAGCAACAGATTGCTTGGCTTAAGATCTCTATGAATTACATGAGCAGAATGTATGTATTTTAGTCCTCGAAGGATCTGGTACAAGAAATACTGCAATACACCAATTGCAAAAATGCGTCAGTTCCTTCTTTCAAACATTAATGTTTGATAATCCAAAATCCTAAAGCTAAACGTATTGTATTACCTGACAATGCTCCTCTGATAGAGTTTGATTAGATCGAATTATTTGGTGAAGATCAGTATCCATGAGTTCTGTCGCAATGTAGACATCACTAAATTCCCTCCTCAAGGGTGGAGGAATTACATCCCTTATAGCAAGTACCTGTACCATTTTTTTTTTTTTTTTGGTTCGAAAATATAGTTAGACCCAGGCCTGAAACATCTCAAATCCAATTTCAGTTGAAAACCTTAACACGACTCATAATCACAAGAAGAAATATTCAAGTTCAAATTCTTAAACACGAGTCATWTTATCGAAGTTGCACAAAATCATGAAACTGGAAATGATCAATAAAAGGCAAAAATCTCATTTTAGAGAAGAGAAGAAAGATTTAAAGAGTAGAAAATTTACGTTTTCGTGATCCAAATGTCGGAGAAGCTTAATCTCACGCAGCGTACGTTTGGCGTCCATGTAATTATCAAACGCGTTGGCTATTTTCTTAATCGCCACCATCTCTTTCGTCTCCGCATTCAAAACRGAGCTGAAACACGAGACAAACGAAGTAAGAATCGAGCAAAACTATTTACAGTAATTCCATTCATCTCCTCCAGAAACTCAGAAAAGTCAACTGTATCTCATATACCAGACGATTCCATAAGCTCCACGGCCAATCGGCATGATCGGAGGGCGGTACTTGGTGGTGATTTCGAATATATTCCCAAAAATATTGTACTGAAAAAACTGACCTCCGTGAGTTGCCACCGCCGGAAACTCCGGGAATCCTCCTGCCATATTGACGTCAGCCATCTATTTCTTTTGACTAAGTTTTAAAAACTCCAAATTATGCAGTTCAAACTAGCGCAATCTATACGTATCTGTAACTGTATGTTCAAGTTTGTAAGCATATATATACTAAGAGAATGAATTGAAGAGTTTTGAGTAGCAGACCATGGAGGAAGTTGGGAGTTGCAGGGTAAAGTGGAGGAAGGAGACAAGAAGAAGCGGGCTTTTGACTGGATTCTGAATATTTTTATGTTTTTGCATCTTTTTTGCTATGCTGGAAATTGAATATTTTTAATTTTTTAATTAGTTAATTGAAGCATTTTATACGCATAAAATAATAGAAGAGCCGCCYGTACGGTGAGCTTTGAATATCGTGGTGACCTTTTGATGAGATGGAAGTCAACGGTCATAATCTACTGCMCATAATATGCAGTTTTTGCTTTAATTTATTATTTTAATTGCTGTTTATTTTTAAGATGTCCAACTCAACCAATTTCTAGTAGTAGGATAAAGTCGATTGAGAGCTTTCCTTTTCTTTTTTTTAATTTTACCAGAAAAATATAATGAACATAAATATTTCATCATTTTATGAAAGGTAGAGATATAAATCGAAATCATAACAGTTATCTAATGAAAGTTATGTCTTTACTAAAAATCTAATTGCTAAAATTGAAGCTTTAACACGGGAATTTAAAATATGAAATCTCACAAATATTTGAAATCTCGATCACCGAATTTGAGATTTAATTATAGACGTTTGAAATTAAATGTTCAATTTGGATGGAGAGTTTGAAAATCAATTGAGTAAAACTCAAAATACTATCATTTTACTCTTTTTATTCTTTTTTGAAG
>MEJB01000004.1:1320116-1383467 GCA_001752375.1 Rhazya stricta | reverse complement strand
AAATCTCATAAATGGGTTAAATAATATAAATAAATAATTAAATTATCTTTTTTATTATTTCATTTTTACAATACTTTATAAATAAGTTTTAATATTTTAATTCTAAAGTTTGATTATCCCATTTTTCTTGATCACCAAACGAAATTTTTAAATTAAAAATATAAGAAATTATTGATAAAGACCTTCTATTAAAAATTGTGATTTAAATTTATTTAAAGATTAAATTATTAAAATTATACTTAGAGATAAAAACAAGACAATAAAAGGAATAATAAATACTCTCTTGATTTTATAAATATGACAGATACTTAAAAAGACAAGAAAAATAAACTTCCTCTTCATCTATTTGATACTCATTTTAGTTGTATAATAACTTCATCTAGGGAGCTACTTGTTCTTCGATAAGTAAACACACTCTTCATTAGGCAACAATCTTGAATTCTTCCTATGAAAGCTAAGTTTGGATTGATGGAAATGAGAGGAGACTCCAACCACATAAATTGAACCCCGATCCTCTTTAACACTTGCCACTTGAATAATATTTTATCGACTAAAGAATAGCATATTTATTTATGATTGTAGATAGAGTATAAATATTTTACAATAAAATGTTTAATCGCAACAAATAATTTTATGAAAGATAATCATCTTCCCTTTTCCTCCTCCATTAACTTTTTTACTTGAAACATTCAAATAACGCCATTTTAAGGTAAGGATCATGTTATTTTATCCATCTTAATTTAACATATCTGACAATTAGTACAAATGACAAAAATATTCTAAATTTTAAGTCAAAAATTTTGTAAACCCTAAACCTTACAATTCTAAAATTCTAACCCTAACAAATTACCGAATGAATTAGGTCACTTATTCAGGTCTAGAAATATTATGATTTATCACAATAAATTAAAAATAAAATCTCAAAAAAATTATAAAATAACACGAATTAAAATAAATTGTCATTTAAATATGCAGTCTTTAAAAACGGGAGTTTTTACAGTTTGTAGTAATATAAACATGAGTATCTGCCAATCTGCTCAGCTTCATTGCGTTCATCGTAACTTATCCAGTTGAGCCCAAAAGTCATTGGATGAAAGGCGTCTGGCCCTTGTCAGGTCTTGCTGCTCCTGCTTCAATCGGGGTAAAATCCTTGCTAATACAACTTGTGGATTTTCTTTCAAAAGCGCAATCATTTCGGGGCCACGCTCATCTTACAGCCTCTTAAAGCACCTCAGTTGTAGTGGCGTTAAGCACTATCATCTTATTGTTTTATTTATTATGGAAGCATTTTTGTCGTATGTGGATTTCATAGCATTTGCAGATTGCAGGAGAGCAGCCAGATCTTTTAAGGTAGTACACATCTCTCTGGGTTAAGTCCAGATGGTAATTCTGTTGATGCAGAGGAGAATTATGAGCATTTGCTACAGACATTATAAACTCCAAAATTRTGGACAAGAAAATCAAGACATGCACACAATTGAAGGGCACAAATGTTTTGTTTGTCTAAGTAGGCTAGATGCCCGAACCATCCACGGAGACCAGATCTCCAACTGCATGTGTCCGTTATAGAACGTTGCTTGACTCTGAAGAGGATCTAAACTTTCTGATTACTCACTTCCACTTATCAGAGGAAGGTCTTTAAGTTAAATATTGGAGAAGTTACTTATGAACATCTATGTACGGATGATAATGGATTAGGGMGTTCGGCTTGTAATAAATTGGGATTATGCTGATGCGGCAAGCACACTTAGAAAAAAAAGACAAGGCACCATGATGCTGCAATAATTCTCAACCACTGGAGAATAATGGACCACGGACGCACCYAATGCAGACAGAGGATTGGTTTTGATAGCCATTGTAGATTCTAATATTCTAGACCCATTCTTCTTTAGGAAAGACAGGTGAAAGAAGGGAATTCAAAATCAAAATACAGCATCCGTGTAGCTTAACTAGAACAACGAGAAAGTCAAAATATAATTTAGTGAACTGGAGAAATCTAATTAGGTGGAGGAGGATATTTTCTTTCCACTTTGATGGCACTGGCAATGAGATTCATGGCCATTGCAGGACTCCAAGTGTCCAACTGACTCCATYCCACCAACCTTAGCAGATAATAAGTTGGGAAATGCCATACCCATTTTGTTGTTTCATGTCAACTTTAACCACAGAAATATTATGATGCCAATACAAATTTACCTCCCAAGTGTTGGAAATTGCATTTGGAAATAAATTGAAGGAAGAAGATGGATGAAGAAACTTCAAAAGGGCTCTGATTAGTTCAGAAATTCATACCATAAAGGAAAATCTTCGTTTCTTCTCCACTGAACCTCTATGTGATCACCGGGTCTTAGGTCATCTAGACAATCTGAAATATGAAGAACATGAGCAGGAGRATCAACTGCTGGTGCCCTTYGCCTATTCCAATCTATGCTGTCCTCTATTCTTTAACGAAACCCAATTACGCCTCCATCCTGTCAATTTCGTTCCTCTTTCTTCCAAGTTATCCAAACAGACGATCAATATATTGAAGAGAGATATGYTCAGATGCATCTAATCTCGGAGTCAAAARGCATAAAGAATTCCTTTTTAAGTTTTTTGGTTTTCTGGCCAAAATTTGGAAAAGCACTTTTGGCGTCTACTCTCTTGTCTTGTGGATGTTGACCACTTGTTCGACGTAAATGAAAATCCTTAGAAAATAAAGACAAATTCTTTCATCAAGGCAATGACTACTTGATTAACAGACTTATTCAACTTCACGGTTGACATCACAAACTAGAATTGTGAAGACGGCAGATACCAAGAGACGACTTAAAAATGRTGATAAATGAAGTCCATCATCAGCACGTCTTTCTTGGTTTATTAGATAAAAACTTGGCAACAATAAATACCTCRTTTTAATTGAAATATCTACGCATGTTTTGACCAGGAAGGCTATAGGATATCAAAATTTGAAATAATGGTATGACCAGAGAAAGTCMCAAGTGTCGACCTTGTTCATTGTCATTACTTCAATTACCAAACCAAACTCAACCCATTTCAATACGTCACCAACTGAAACACTATGATTGTTCTTTTCACTTCCAAATGGAGTTCAGATCCAGTTGGGTTCCAAAAGAAATAGCTCAATGATAACGTTGGCTCTCACTCCTTTGTTGGGTTTCGCCCTCTATTTAGGTCGGTCATCCAGTTTCCCGAAAATTCAAGAACCAACTTGGAACTTGAGGGTCAAATTTCGAGCCCACCAGGGAGRCTTCTTTGACAATATTTCATCTTCCACGGCCATTCAGTACGAATTTGGGTATCAGAACTAAGCCAAATCATAGCCCAGTAAATGYGAGAGAACGAGAGGTGGTGAGAGAGAAAGAAATATGATTGGATGAGTAATATTCTATTTTATTTGCAGGGAGAGGATAACCYTATCAAGGTRTACAACCAGTTTCCAAATCATAACCAAGCAAAAGAAGCCCAAAAATGCTAAGGAATCCACCATGTCTACCAACATATTTGCAAAGCAAAAGATTTTCCAAAAAGCAGGTCACCGCTCCCAGAGTCGTTTAATAGTTCAAGCATCAGCAAATCTGCAAAAATGTAAACAAAATTACAGTTAAGACATTGGAAAATTAAAGAAGCTTCAACTAAGCTACCGTGTAGACTTGACACTAAACAGCAGAACATCAAATTTACCCCAGCTCAGAAAGCTTCATATGAGCCACTGCATAATCAGCAAAGAAGGCGTCTTCATCCTGAAAATGAAAATCAACACATTATGATATATTCTGCTATTTCAACTTAAATTTCAATATTAATATTTGAAACATTGTTTAGAAGCCTAYAGAGAACAGCAGGTACAGTTTGTTTTAGCAAATCATTGATCTGGTCAATTATTTGATTGCAAGGGAACAAGACGCTAGAGGTACATACCGCAGCATATTTCTCAACAAGGGGGCGGAAGGCAGGATCGCTGAGCAGAGCCTTGTCCGAAGGCAGCTGCAGAAGCCCTTCTTTTTCTCCACTCAGAAGCTCACTGATGAAATTTTTATATTTGTTATTATTGACATCAGTCATCTAAAAAATGAAAATAAGCAGTGAATGGAGGGCATAACCCGAAAAACAGAGATGTAAACTAAGCAGCTCTTACGTGAAGTAGCTGTTGTCAAAGATGAGAGGGTTAGAAGTCCAGGCTCCCTCAAATCCAGAACGTTCCTTGTGGCACCTTCCCTGACGAAATATAGATTAACCCCATCAAAATTAGCATGAAAAAGTAAAGATTTGGTGAAATCAAGCATCCACTTCAATTTAATCTAGAAAGAACAAAGAAGTAAAGGTTATGCACAGACCAGAGTGTGGCCACCAGACAACGCAACAATATCCTGGTCTGTAAGACCCATTTGTTTCACGAAAACATCCCTCAAATGGTCGGAACCTGCAAAATTACTTCATTTCATTAATTGAGAAATATGGTGGGCTTCACATCAAAACTTAAGAGGGCGCCAAAAGAATTGTACTTTACGTTCAACAATTCTCATTTCCCTCATTACAAATGAAGAGCAACATTGCCTACTGACCCTTGGTAGCATCAGGGAGACGACCCTCCATTGGTGGCTCAGTCTTATCCTGAGCTCAGAAGARGAAAAAAAGCATAAGCSAGTGAACTAAAATGATTTACCAGAATTTTAATGATAGAACATGGACAATATTTTGCATGTCACTGGAAGTTTATGCAAGAAACAAATAATTATAAACATCAGATGAAAGCACAAGCAGAACATAGAAATAGGACTCGAATTTGCAATGATTATTGATTTGTAATAATTACCAAAAGAAAGAGGATCCATTATTACATTATATGTGCAAAATCTCTTCATAAGCATGAAGAAAAATTCTGCTCCTTTAAAGAAGAACTAGTGGCATAAGGACAGTAGCAAGATTGAATCCCTGACAATGATACAGGTATTAATTACCAAAATGATTCCCATTGATAGTTTATGTGTCAACAAATTGATGAATTTCCTTTGTGCTTAACAATATGTCAGTACTCAGACATCATATTTTGCTTCGAGGAGAAACGGTAAATGTTCAATAGGTAACCTATTTTAGGAGTAGTTAGGTGTCAACAAATTTATCGACATCCTTTGTAATTGAAACATAATAGTACTCGGATATCAAATTAGGCTTTGAGGGGAAAAGTAAACATTCAATAGTTAAGCTATTTGTATACCACCCTTTTGTTACGAGAAGAACACCAGAAGCCACATGATCTAAAATCGGTAAAGATCCTAACACGTGCGCATACAGGAAGGCAAATACTATCCAATCGCATGCTGCTTGTCAGAGTAAAAAATTGACCAACCTGTCTTCCTGGGTGGAATGGAACTTCAGGTCCTCCAGTAATTTCAACAGCAACAACTCCAGCCAACTGCATCCAGAGGAATAAATTATTTCACAATTCAAAATTACTCGCTGAAATGCAGGCCACCATGAGCCACTTCGAAGTTCAAAGTAGCATACTTGRAGAACGAGAAAATAAAATGTTACCTGATAGAAGTCAGCATAAGAAAGGATAGGGAACTGCTCCTTGATAGGCTCCAAAAGTCTAACAGCAATATCAATACCATTGTTGGCAGCATGTCCCTGCTCAGTCTTAAACCTCATGGTTCCAAATGGTCCACCAGTCCTGGAAGCCTGGTCAAAAGTACCAGCAGAGTGCCATCTATAACCAAAAAGCAAAAAATATTTATATATATAAATAAATAAAATAAAAAATAAACGCCAATCATCAAGCAATATCGACAACTTAATTGAKAATGCAATTCTTGTCGCAAAGAATTTAACTATATTAGGAACGGATAGTTGGGCCTTACGCAAGTCTAAGCATCAGAGGAGCGCAATTCTTCTCAGCAATGAGGCCTCTGAGCTTCCTTTTGGCTTTCTCAACYGCCTTGAGGTACTCCTCACTCACGGTTGGATAGCACTTTCCCATTGCAAAAGTTCTGCAACAAATACGTGTACAATTCATTTCAGTTTTAATTTCAAATGTCAAGAAAAATAGGAACCAAATGTACACACTTTCAAACTAAAACAAGTGAAACCCAAAAACCATCTAGGAGTTCACTTCATAATTTAATATTTCAACACATAGAAAATCACATCTGCATACTCTGTGAACAACACGGAAAATGTATATCTATGGAAATTCTCCGATTAAACACGAGAAGATACTAATAGGAGACAAAACAGCCAGACTCTTGTCGAAATCAGGAAAATACGCTTACAGGACTTCATGAGAACTTATGCATAAAGAAAGATTTCCAAATATCATGCATAACCAGTTGCAAGCACTTAAATCAGAACGGTTAACAAAATCGTATATGCTTATGCTTCTTACATAGAGATTCACATGAAGCATTTTGTAAACGCTGATACAGATTCAAGCATAAACCGAAGAACGAAAAGAAACACGAGTGCAGATACTCATATAACATCAGTCTACTAATCCATACAGGTTTTATCTTACACCTACTGAAAAACTATGATCCGATCAAACATACCAAACCTAAAACTTAAGCAAACAACATATGAGCATATTTCCTAGCAAATCAAAGCCATTAATTGTAGACAAACACAGTATCATAAAAAGTCAAAATCGCTAGGTGACGAGAAAAAATTTCGGAAAACAATCAAATCTGAAAAGCAAAAACCAAAAACTTGTCAATGTAGCAATGGAGATCTTGAGATCAATGAATCACGAACCTTGGTAACAGAGATCGAGAGTGAAATGTTTACTGGAAGACCTKGCGGCAGATAGAGRGACACGAGCAGAGCACAAGCCTAGATTGCAGGGAAAGACRGAAAAAAGAGAAGATATAAAGACCTCRTAAGCGAAAGAAGTTTCTAGTAGATTTSTATCAGCCGTTGGATCGAGTTCACCRAGRGGCCAGAGTAGGAGTAATAGAATCGACGGACGKGATTGGTTTCTGAGGATGCCRGTACGTTTTAATTTCATTGGTTGATAGCATTATTCAAATGCGACGAATAATCAATTCGAAGCGGTTATTGGTGGAAAGGGAAAATGAACTTTCGATAGAATTGAGGACTTTTTGGTATGTGTCTCCTCAGATTACGAAAACAACCTTTAAAGTATTGCTAGTCATCCGCTTAAAATAGAGGAGGTTTGGTTTCGTGCAATGCATTACCCTGCAACCACATCATGATTCATGCAATAAAAAAAATCCAACCTTTTCATGCCACTCAAAAATCAACAATTTAAGTGGTCCCGTCAGAAATTTTCTTTTGGTAACAAATACTATTAACTAAGAAATATAAAAATAAAAAACTCTCTGAAATAATCTCATTTAAATTTATTTTTTAGACAAGTTTTAAATATTTTAATATTATTTCTTATTAGACATTCTTTATTATATTAATCAAAATACGACGTTTATATATTAATTCTTAAAGAAAATAAGATATATTAAAGCAGTTAATAGTATACACATATCATAATCTAATTGGTATACAGAAGATATATAATAGATAATATAGTAAAAAAATATATTAAAAATTTCTAACCCATAATACGCATACAAAATGCTTAATCATTTCATAACTAAATTATTATTAATTAATGTTCAATTATACAATATAATTATAATTTTTTTCTTAATTGAAATGTTATAAAATATTTCGATAAAATAGATCATATTGTCCATTATCAAAAGTTTCACCTCTTAGATATTGTGGACAACAAGAATTTTACATCTATTAAAAAGATAAGATATGAATATTTTTTTTTAATGAATTGTAAATTTATAAAAAGCAAAGATAGTAATGTCTTTTTACGAAAATTATTTCTTTTTAATAGTACAAGTACATAATTAATCCGTTTAAATAAGTAAATTCTCATAAATGTATTTATAAATATTTTCAAACCAATAATAAACAACAGGAAAAGAAAAATGAAAGAGGGCACTTCATACTTTAATTGAAAAGAAAAAGTGGANTTTTTTTAATGAATTGTAAATTTATAAAAAGCAAAGATAGTAATGTCTTTTTAAGAAAATTATTTCTTTTTAATAGTACAAGTACATAATTAATCCGTTTAAATAAATAAATTCTCATAAATGTATTTATAAATATTTTCAAACCAACAATAAACAACAGGAAAAGAAAAATGAAAGAGGGCACTTCATACTTTAATTGAAAAGAAAAAGTGGAATTGGACCAATGGTGAGAGTAGGAAATTTGGCCGTCCAAGCATTACAGATAATCATAGCTCTGATGGAGGCCATTTGGTCATTTCAAAATAAATATCAACTGAACACCAGGTGTGAACGCGCCGAGTCACGGAAGATACCTTCGGGGAATTCTAATGCAACGCGTTGGCGCAGAGTTTTCCATCAACCATCCAATTGCCAGTGGTGTAAATCGCTGTCACAACGTTACCGAAGAGGGAACCGCCAACGGAGTAGTGACACGTCCGATGTTGAGAGAAATCAAGATTCATATTAAGTAGTGAATCCAAATAAAAACCTTATAATGCTAAATGGTGATCATTTCATCCCTGACAAATGGAAAAAAAAAAGGCTAAATAAAATCAATTATGAGTAAATAAAAATCTTGATTTGACTTACATTTTACTTTTTTGTATAATAATATAAAATCTAATAAAATAAGAAATTTATAATTGAAAATAGAGTACTTTATAAGATAAAAAAATTGACACGTGTAACAGTAAAAATTCAGACTTGCTAGGAAGGATTCTGTCCAAATATCATTCCATACATAAACCAATACCGTTTAAAGTTGTAACTGTTTCATATGTTTATTTTGGCCCTCTTTAGGCTAATAATGCGAATCTTTTGAGCCACTTAATGTTTATTTAGGCTGAGCACTACACCTAAATTTGGCATTTGGCATTGAATTCTTAGGATATTCCAAATGACATAAGGAGATTCTTTTTATTTGTCTTTTTCTTTATTTAACCATTTAATATCAATTTCGAAATTTGATTCGAAACAACTTTATTTATTTTATTCACAATATTTGAACGTAAGACTTATTTAACAAAACTTGATTGATATGAGTGATTTGACATTCTTATCACTTAAAAGAGATCAAGAGTGTGATTCTTAATATTTTAAATTTTTATTTGTCTAATTTTGTTTTTACACACATCTTGACTCGCCTACTCATTTGAATCTCAATGCAATATCATGTTGCTTTATTAACTCTTATTAACTCTAGGTGTAAGAATTGATGATGCAATTTTAAATTGCCTTAAAGTCACAAAAAAATATATATCATCAGCTAAATTTTGTTAAAAAAATGAAATAAAATTGATTTAATATATAACAATAGTTGTGTGTTATGCATTTCTATGCTATACCAATCAAATAATATATATATATAAGACTAGGATCGTCTAGCTGGGATCGACAGCAGCATGAAGAACGGTGCATCCATCATTCCTCCTCGTCTAAGTGTTATTGTTTTCCAGAGCCTATAACTTAGTAAGCTTCCTTCCTCCCATGTGCAGCGGCAACACAAAGAGGGTTTCCCTCAGAATATTGTGCTCGAAAGCCATATCATTTTGCTCCCTTAACATGTCCGGAGATCTTCATTGGTCACGAAGTCCTTCGTCAAGAAGAGCTCACAAGGGTTCTGCCCTTTGAATAGATATGCCAGAAGAGGGAGAAACGTCTGGCCACGTTCATTAATTGGTCTAACAGACGCTTTCGTAGGCAGCAGAGCCGAGGCTACTGGCTGGAGTTGAATCTTGAGCTTTCCATATACGGAATAGCAATGAAAATTTCTTCAGCTCCCAGGTATATTCTGTTACCAAATTAAAGGAAAACTTTGGTTTATGAATGAATCATATTCTTGCTATTTATAGAATGTATGCAAGAAAAAGGATTGAGGAAAGGATAGAAAAGTAAGAATTATCAAAAGCCTAAGCGAAGTGAGGGCAGACGTGTTTAATAAAAGGTGTTTTATGGCAATGGTGGTACAAGGTTATAAAGGCTAAGCAAAGTGATTCAAAAGTGGAGGAAAATCATAAAGTATAAAGTGCCCATTAGGCTTCCCTTCCCAGGTGGAAAAAGACCCAAATATTTGGTAYGGAGTCCACTATATAGAAACGAAATGGTTACTTTTCAATGTTTTCTAGTGAGAAAAGAGAGAATAAAGGGCAAAAAGGAAAGAAAAATAGAATTGGCAGCCTTGTCATGGTTGACCTTTTAAGGCTGTATATTCAGTGTTAAAACTTGTGTATCGCCTTCCTGTTAGTAGCAAATTGTGGTGACCGATTTAAAGATTTCGACAGTTACACATTGGAGAGATTTTTCACCTTAAATTGTGTATTTATTCCTGGATTATTTTCTAAATCTTTAAATTTCTTTAATGTTCCAACAAGTATGGGATAAGTTCTTAGCAGTTTGCTTTGTTGGAGTGACCTTACACCCAACAATTGCAATAAGAAAAAAGTGAAAATAAATAAACCAGTTCAAAAGTAATTGCCATAGAATGAATTCTTTAATTCATGTCTACAGGCAAGCGCACGAGAGTAGGAACTAGGAAGAAAAGCATTTGCAATCAGGGAAACTGAACACTTCTACTCATCCACACCATCCCTTTCTCCAGATCTCAAGTTATGACGATTACTTCTGCAATCGCTGAATGTACCTCTGCAACTATCTTAGAACTTTAACTACTTTAGGAAGACAGATTAAGGATTCAACTTTAAAGTATTAAAAAGAAAAAGAAAGAAAAAAAAAAGCTTTAGATTTTTATCTAATAGATACATTAGATTTTCTTTTTCTTTCATTGACACAACATAGATACATTAGATGCACAAGAAGCTATCATGAAAGACCATTACTTTCAAAGATGAGGAACAGAATATCCAGGAGAATCAAGGACAAGAAAAGGCATGGTGCTTGAAATGCTAACAAGTGCTTTCAAGAACGTTTGCTTGAAGACATTCAAAACTTGTCTGCGAAGTAGAACATTGCAAGAATTGCAGTCGCATATGAGGGGCAAGGCAACATAGAAATTTTTGGTCTCAAATCTTGAGAAAATATTAAGAGATGTGTTTATAAACTTATTCCGTAAGCGCTTTTCATGCTGGAGAAGATAAGCCATTCTCTAATTCCTGCACTATTATTTGTTAGATACATGACATGCTTAATATCAGCTTGTTTCAGTTCCAACCTCATTCAGAGAGAGAGAGAGAGAGAGAGAAAGAGATGTGGAAGTAGATTTTGGCACAAGCCACATTTACAGGCTCCAACTGTGAGCCAAAAAGACATACTTGAGGGTACTTAAGTGAATTAGTTGTAGCTTGATCTAAGCCGAGAAAACACCTGAAGAGACACAACTAAGAACTACTTACAGGCATGAGGCCAAATTTTCATGAAGGGATAGAATAGGGATAGGGAGTTTAGGCCATAGGATTTAAAGCATAGTTCGTCGGCCCCATTTGCAAAGATCAACAAAAACATAAAAGAAGAAGAACAAAGTACAAAAGCAATTGCTTGCATCAGCTCTCCAAAGAGCAATTTCAGGGATCAAAATTTGTGAATAGCATCAAACAACACTGGACACAAATAGTAAATAAATTGAGAAAAGAAGATTCCTTACTTTATGAGAGACTGTAAAGATGATAGCCTTTCTGATTTGGAAAGGCGAACTTCATTATCATGTGGATCCTCCATATAATTAATAGGTTCCAGTTCCTTTAGACCTGTGGACTACCTGCCCAACACTGAAAATGAACGATATTTGCGAGGATTATGATCTTTCAACTACAGTATTTCTCAAGAACTTCTTAGTTGCTTACTCAAAGAGGTAAATTAGCTAAATATATGGCATGTAAGGCCTAATCAAATGAAAAAAGATAGAGAAGCTGAATATAGGTTTTAGTCTTATAAAGCAATATAATTGTAATTCTATCAAGTATATTCAGATTAGTATCAAGCATCTCCACTTCACAATTTCTTTGCCCTATTTAATCCACCATCTGATTTCTCCTTATGCTAAATTAGGTTATTTGTTTCGTCAACTTAGCACAATACTGTACTTGATCTTCCCTCGACTTTTACAAGGAAAATGAATTATCTTTTGCGAGACTGGGGAAATATGACTCAGCATGTTGCAAAGATGATCTATAAGAGAATACTTGCACATATATATTATCATTCCATCTATCTGCAGCTTCGTAAAGGGCCCCCCTGTTGAGATCTTTCAAAACAAAGGATGACCTGCTCTTATTTGTAGCCAAAAGATGTAAAGCAGTCATACCCTCATCATTATGTGTGAGAGCAAGATCCGGGTACAGTTCTAGTATGCTTATGGCCAAACCTGCTTGATAATTATATGATGAAAGGTGCATCACATGGTCACTCAATGTTTTTATCTAACTTGAAATTTCACCATGCACAAGTTAAAGAACACATTGCCTAAGATCACCATGACATTCTATTATCTCACAATGTCATAGAAGGAGTTGCATTTAGGTAGAGAGACTATTTGCAAGAAAACATGCTTTCATTCTAAAGTTCTGTGTTGTACTTAGAGAGGTTAACTGTTTAATGAAAACTCAAAATTTTAAAAAATAAAATAAAACAAAGTTAGAGGCAAAGTGAACTCAAGAAATGTCTCCCCCTTCATGGCCTTACGCTGAAAATTGATTACCGATAAACTATAATAAAAGAAACGCTTACTGTAACGTTCTCCCATTACAGCAGTATGAAGAACAATGCATCCATCATGGCTCCTAATCYTGCAATATTTTTCTAGAAGCCTAAAACCTTCCTTCTTTAGAAGTGCAGTTGCAACATAAGAGGTGTTTCCCTCTATTATTGTCCTCAAAAGATAATATAATTTTGCTTGCTTAACATGACCTTTGCATTAGCAATTTGGCCGACACTCGTAGCTTCAAGCAATGCAGTGTTTCCATTTGCATTCTTTGTCTTGAGATGTTCATTCGTCATAAGGCCTTCATCAAGAAGTGCTGACAAGGCTTCTACCTTTCTGTAGATACCCATACATAGAATGGAGGACTGTACTGCCAAAAATTGKGAAAGATTTCTAATGACTCCTGAGTCCCCTCTAACAGTTCTTTGTAGGCTGCAGACTCAAGACTCAGATTGCTGGAGTTGAATCTTGAGCCTTCCATCTGGAATAAAAATGCAAAAGTTTCTTCAGCTCCCTATATATTATCAAGTAAAAACTTTGATATATGAATAGATCATCTTGTTGCTATTTATTAATCAAAACAAAGAMATGACCYGCCTATTTCATAGTGGAGTCTTCTTAGATTACGAGATCAGAAACTCAAGTGTGCAGAGTGCCAACTGACATGAAATAACAGTATAAAGTGCCCATTCGAACAAAAAGTCATTTTGCAGAAGTTGGCAACAAGAAAAAAGGTAAACAATAAATAAACAAGTGGAACCAAAAAGCTATATATTCTCAAAGAATGATTTCTTTAATTCACATCCCCATAGAGGCAAACTGTCAAATGGACAAAAGGTTCCTTCTCAATAAAATGCAGAGGCTTCAAAATTCTACTTCAATTCCAAAAGCAAAGAATTTGTGATTACAAACTCGATAGAATCATTTAGGCTTTCTCTTAGCAAGTTCATCATAGATATAAAATGATGGAACGTATCATTTGTTCGTAAAACCTATCTAGGAGGAAAGATACTTGGGGAAGACAAAAATTGCAAGCAAAAGTCGAAACATTTACCTTTTGTATTGGTTTGATTCTAAGTGCCACCTCATCTTCCCTACTTTCAGCAATCCGGGACAAATCATTGCCGCTTGCACCTTCCTCTGGCATCCGTCAATAGACAGAAAGCAAATACAATCGTTTTTGTTTAGGATTTTACCCCAATATCTCTGTATCATTTTATCCTTGATTACTTTGAAGTTGAAGTAGGCAAACTTCATGGATGTAATATGCCAAATCATCATAATGCCATCAAAGAACTCCAGAAGGATAGTAAAAGCTGGCTTTTGATGATTGGAAACAAGATTCGTTTTGATATAGTTGTACTGCCCTCTTCAAGATTCGATTGAAGTTCCTGATTTACTTGTGCAAAGGAGGAGGAAAAAAAAACATGGATTTTAGCAGAAGCATATGTTGAGTAAGAAGGTACGAACCAGCAAGAAAAGCATTTGCATGTGAGAATTTGCCATCAACTAATAATAATAATAAAGGATGCGAATTGGAAACTTCTACTGATCCACCACTCACATCTCCAGATCTATTAGAGTTCTGATAGCTACTGAATTGCTGAATCTACCATTCATACAGGACAGGGAGTTTTTGATCCAAGGAACTTGGGAACTTCCATTAGACTATTGGTTCGGAGATGACAGTGATATAAGGAGGGGTTATTACACGAATTGAATATCAAACTCATCGCGGAGTCTATGCTTTTTTTTCTTTTTATTATAAGAATCCCCGAGTCTATGCTTAAAAATAGAAATAAATAATAATAATAATAATTTCTCCGATGATGAATTTGTATTTCAATATGAATTTGAACGAACAGAATCATTGATAAGTAAATTATTGAGTTAAAAATGAGATACGAATTTGATTCCAATCTTGCTATGTGCAAGTTTCTTACAATCAAGAGGTCATGGTTCAACCCCTAATAATATATGTACGGTTTTTTTCTCTCCTATAATGAGGTAATACTCCCACTTCTTTATAAATATTCTATATCCTATTGTGATCAAGAAAAGAATTTGATTCTAGTCGATGCTATCACGTTGAAAAAATTATTAGTTAAAAGAAGATTATGAATTTATCATAATTTTTAGTAATTTTTCATACATTTGTATATGTAACTTTTGAACATTTAAATTTCTATATTGTCAAGAAAATATTAGTATATCAAATCAAATTCAATAATTATGAGAATTGCTAATTCTATTAATTCAGTAATAGGTYGTAGTAGTAGTTACAAAGCAGACAACAATGGACCAAATCTTGCTTAAAAGATGAGTATTTAAACCCTAATTTATTCTCATCAAAACATGAAAGAATGTTAAAGAAAAAACTAAAATAAACACCTTTCAAACTTAGAAGAACCATCGATGAATAATTAATTATATAGTAATTATTTTATTTATTAATAAAATCAAAGAGATAAAATTTTGGAAATTTATAAATAAAGATTATATTTTATTAAAGAAATATTTAAGATATTAATGATTAATAATATTGTTGAATAGAAGAAAAAGTAAATATAACAGACAATAAAATTATAATTTAATTAGCGGTCCATCTCTACTATTGACAATAAGCAATTAGAATCAGAAATGAATTAGGTGTCATTGTAAATAGTATTTCTTTTTTTTCTTTTTCCTATCTATATAGATCCCATTACAAAAAAAAAAAAAAAAAAAAGGTTTGGGGTAACCCAACATTTCCAATTTATGGGAACTTCATGTTTCAACGGTCAAATTTAATAAATAATGCATAGAGTTTGAATATTCGATTGAATTATGTAAAAATATTTTCAATGTAATTTTGATCTTGTGAGAAATTGATAAAATAATTTACAATAAAATAGTGATATATTAATATTTTACTATTAATACTATTCGACTATTAAAACAAAAAATAAGTTATTTACAAAATATATCTATCTTTTGAGTATAGTTATTTTATTTTTGAAAATTTTAAAAAACTATTGCATTAAAGGTCCCATTAATTTCATTATTATTTTTTAATAGGTTGAATGATTATTATTATTTTTATTCTCTTTTCTCTCAGTTGCCCTACTCCAAACTATAATATTGGATTTTCTCCGATATTTACATAATTAGCGAATTCATAAAATCTACTTTGATCCCGTTCTTCTTTGTTAATAATAGCTGCTTTTACATTTTTTTTTACGTTAAAAGTTATTTTGAGTTGTTTTTCAAAATACCTTTTAACTTAATAAAGTTTTAAAAAGAAATTATTTTGGAGAAGTATCTGAATATATTTTTTTGAAATCGCTTTTACTTATTGATGCCAATTAGGAAAACGAGTTAATTTTATCTTTTTTAAATTTTTTTCACCCCCTAATGAGTGTGGTAAAATTCCTTATCCATAAAAAAGAAAAGCCAATGTAATTGTGATGCTCATCTTAGCTTTCTACATTTTATTMTCATATTTTAGCTCATAGTATTGATTGTAATCACAAAAAGGGAAAAAGAAAAAATAAATATTCAACTAGAGTTACTATTGCCAAAGAAAAGGAAAATAATTTTGCAATTTCAAAAATTAACTTGAAGGCAATTTTTACAATAGTTTTTTACTTATTGATGCTAGTCTTAATTTCTTAGTAACAAAAAGGAGTTTCGGCTCTAGAGGACATAAAAATTTTTGACCTATCAACACAAACCTACTAAAATAAGAAGGGAAAACTATTGACAATTTTTTACATTTACTTAAAAAACTATTAAGAAATAAAACATATAGTCATAGGAATTTAACAATAATATTGGTAAAAGAATATTTCAACAATATTAGAATTGATAATAAGTTTAAGGTTAATAAGATTACGTTAATGATAATTGGGATAAGTTTGTGAATGGATACGAATTAAAAAAATTAAGTAAAAAATATAATTTACGTATATAATAAATTTTTTTCATTTATTTTATAAGGTGTCCTTAAATATTATAGATTATCACGTTATAATAGAAAAGGAAAATAAAAAAATTCTCTATAAAATGCATAAAAAATCTTGAAAATATTTGAAAATAATTATTAAATAAGTTTTGTCCTTATTTGTCTCACAATTTGAATACTCATTTAACATGTCAAATGGATCTATTYCCATATAATCAAAATTCATTTCCTTTTCCCCCTTTTTGACTTAATTTTTTCCAATTGCGGTTCTAAAAAGCTCCGACAACCTGCATCCGAAACCCGAACTCTAATAGCATAAAACAACCCATCGACGAGAGCCGACCCTTCTCTCAATCTCTCTCTCTCTTTCTCCCTGTATTTTGTGTGTGGCTCTCTCTCTCTCTCACTTGCCTTCTCTCACGTAGAGCGAAATCTCATCCTCTCCCTCCGATTCACTCCGATCCAATCCAAGCCAATCAAAATCGTCATCACTGTAAGTAAAGAACTCTCTCTCAAAAACCCTAGCTTCTCCCAGCTTTTTCTGCTTATCAGATCCCTAAAGTTAGTGTTTTTAATAAAGAAAAGGAGAAAAGGAGGAAAGGAAGAATTCATCGGAATCTTTGTTATAGAGTTAAGTTGCTTCTTGTGATTTTTTTCCTTTATTGATTTTATTGCGATTGGATTCGATTAACTTTTGATTTTGACTGTGTTGTGGTCTGTGGAGTTCAATTATTGGATTTGATTCATTTTGATTTTCTCTATAGCTAGTTCTTTAATGTTGAAGCTTAGTCTTTTAGTAATCTTGGAGTTATTGGAGTATGCATACGACTTTACGGTTGTTGGAAGAGTATTGGAAATTTGGTGGATAAGGTTTTTAGGGTTTGACTTTGGAATTTCAGACCATAAAGTGAGTTTCTGTCGTAGAAAGTTATATCTCCTTGTCTAGATACCGATTTTATCTGATGGCTTTCCTTCCTTTATTTTGAAAATTCTTGCTATTTTTTCTGGTTTTTTGATCTAATTCATCAATGTGGACCAAGAAGTTCCTGAATTGGGCACTGTATCAGTTCTATTCCAGCATTTCGTGCGTAGGAAAACTTGAGGGCGTCTTAAAATTCAATATTTATTCTGTGTTTGCAATCCATTGTTAGGAGGGTTTAAGCACGGGAATTAAAGTAGTAGATCTTTTCGCCCCTTATTGCCYTGGAGGAAAARAGGCGCTTTATGATATTTCGCTTCAAAGTCTGGCATTTCTCCTCGAGCTCATGTAGTTTTTTACTGGTGCATTGTCATAAACTTGCTCGTATATTTTTAAACTTGTATATTTCTAGTCCCTTAACAGACAATCATGAGTGACGAAGGCGAAAAGACTTGTCCTCTCTGCGCTGAGGAGATGGATTTGACTGACCAGCAGCTGAAACCCTGCAAGTGTGGTTATGAGGTTTGTCCATTTATTGCTATTTATCTGTTTTTAATTTCTGCAGGACTTTTAGAGTGTTTAGGTTGTCAAAGGGCTCTACAGTGATATCAAGAGCTTCTGAGAAAAGTGAATTGCTTACAGAGCATTTTCAATTTAGCATTTTACTTTCAAAGTCTGAGTTGAATGCGGATGGTCTTTTCTTTAATATTGCTCCTTATGTTCATGGATTGGATGTTTAAGTGACTTTTGAGGTTGCTTGAATGTGCTGCATAGATGTTAAATTTGATTGGATGAAATGCAAAGTCCAGTTAGTAACTTTCAGATTAATCCTTCATCAGGATTGTGAGTTTATTCTGCTAATTTTCTTCTTGAAGAATGTAGATGAAGAAGATGCTATGATTGACAATTTTGAATTTTATTCAAGAATTTTTTAATTGAAGATTACATTCTGGTTATCAAATATAAGATGGTCCATGATCTTGACAGAGATGGAAAGAAAGAGAAATCCAAACTGTTGATATTGGTTTAAAATCCTATCTGTCTTTTCAAATCCTTAGATCTCTTTCTTAGGTAATCTGTCTATTAGTATATCCTCTGTGCATATTTTGTCCATTACCTTGCATTAGTTAGCGACTTCCTTGGTCTTTTTGGTTTTCCTCTATTGCAGATTTGTGTTTGGTGTTGGCATCATATTATGGACATGGCTGAAAAGGATGATGCAGAAGGTCGTTGTCCGGCATGTCGTGCTCCTTATAACAAGGAAAAGATTGTAGGGATGGCAGCAAGTTGTGAAAGGTAATTTTTTATAACAAGTTCATTGTGAAATGCATTTGTTATAGGAATACTTGTACAAAATAAGAATTTTCCTGTTATCCACTATTTCCAACTTTAAAAGGTTAGTGGCCGAGATGAGTATCGAGAAAAAGATCAGGTCACAGAAGGGGAAAAGTAAAACTTCTGAAGGAAGGAAGCAACTTAGTAGCGTGCGAGTGATCCAAAGGAACCTTGTCTACATTGTTGGATTGCCACTCAATCTGGCAGATGAAGATGTATGTGTTTCCTCAAGATTTTATCTATTTCCCTACATTGTGATTCTATCTTTCGTTTGAGATTATCGAAATGTTGCTAATTCTTTTCCAATTTTCTTGTAGCTTCTCCAGCGCAAAGAATATTTTGCTCAGTATGGCAAGGTACTGAAGGTGTCTATATCTCGTACTGCAGCTGGTGCTATTCAACATTTTGCAAATAATACATGCAGTGTGTAAGTTTCTTTATCATATTTTTATGATTATTGAAGGTGGTGATGGAACTGGCTCTATGATGTTGTTGTTGCACTATCATTCGTTACAAGTTTCTATTTATTAGTTTCCTGTTGCTTCTCTTTCCCCAGATATATTACTTATTCAAAAGAGGAGGAAGCAGTTCGATGTATTCAGTCAGTACATGGATTTGTGTTGGAGGGTAGACCACTCAGGCAAGTGCATTATCATCTATACATGTAATCTRATCTAGGATTTGTTAGATTATGATTTTGAGGCTCAGATGTTCAATATTGCAGGGCATGTTTTGGAACCACAAAATACTGTCATGCATGGCTAAGAAATGTGGTACATTCTCTAAATGAATCCTAGATTGACTTTGAAGCATCCTCCTCAACTTCTTTGCTTCTTTTTTTTTTTTTTTTTTTGGGTTGGTTTTTCGGTAATTTTTTGGGTGGATAGTGGGGATTGACCCTTTGCTGCTCCTATTCCACAAAAATGTAGGCACATAAAATGTGTACATTGTTCCATCGACCTTGCATGAGGTTATGGGTGGATGCATTCAGCCATCAGCAACATCCTCTTATCCTGTGCTTTGGTTTTGATCCTACGTGCATAGAGATTTTCTCTTGATTTCAAAGTATTTAAATCTTAGAACTAATGAATTTCTCTTCYTCCAGCCWTGCAGCAACCCTGACTGTCTATACTTGCATGAAATTGGTTCCCAAGAGGATAGTTTCACCAAGGATGAAATAATATCAGCTTATACAAGGTAACTGAATATCAGATCCCACTTTTGGACTTCTTCTTCCTTGTGTTTTCTTATTCAGTTCTTTCCTTGATATCTACAAGAAACACTTTTAGACATATTGGTTATGGGAATTATTGTGTGGTTTGATGTGATAGTCTTTGAAGTTTCTAATTGGAGAAGTAAGTTTTAGGAGAGATTATGGGTTCTTTTACCATGCTTAATCTATTGGCCGAGTGGGAGTATTTGTTCTTGATTGAGTAAATGGAGCTCTTTTTGTTGATAGTGATGATTGGTTTTGGTCATGAGGTAATACTTCACCCTCAGAAGGTTAAGAAAAACATAACCAGTGCCTTGGTCTTTCACTGGCTGTTTCTAAAGAGTAAATGTGCTGAGATTCTGACATGAAGTCCATGAAGGTTTTGAACATTATGTGCTTACTGGGTGCAAATAGTATGGCAGAACAATCAAACAATGGCATGAAAATGTCAATGTTGTTCTATTTTCCTCCTGTAACGTCTCGGGCTTATGATCTAAGTAAATCCTATTTTACCCTGTCCTTTGATTTTCTTGCTTGAGATGTACTATAATGATCTTGCTACTTAGCTAATGTTTTCCAGAAGAGTAAGGAAATACGCTAGAAATTAATTATCTCCATTATACAGAGAATATCCCAGTTTGGAACTTGTAAACTAGTGCCGGTGCCATGAAATTAGTTTATAACTTTGTTTATATTGCAGAATTGATGGACTTCATCCCTAATACAGTGGTGCTGAAATGCATTTATGTTTTACTTAAATGCCCTGGCTGTATATGCCGTTTAAGCTTAGTATCATGTGCCATTTAAYCTTACACTCTCGTGCTTACACCATAAAAGCATGTTGAGCTAAAACTTATCAACTTAACATGTGGAATCAAGATTGTGGAAGTTTTGTGACCACTTCAGCTCTATACCTTTTTCTGTTTAATTTTTAAATCAGCATGTTACACATAAGAGATGGGTTAGTTGGATATTGTCATGTGACTTAAAAGATACTTAAATATTGAAGAAAATTCTATGTAATAGTAGCAGTGACCTTTGGCAGGCTTTCTGTGTTAGATTGTTTTGAACTTACAGTGATTTAGAGTATCAGAACTTCTTGAACAGATGAACAATATAGAAACTTGATTTTGCAGTTCTGTTCTGGGGTTGGTTTTTATCTTCTTTTTAGATTGTAATTCAACACACAATTAATGATCTATAGAATTCTCACTAGACTAGTTACAGTTAAATGWTTTTGAGGACCAAAATGAGAATTCTAAGTTCAAAAATTTTGTTCGGCCTGTTTCTGTTGGAACATCTGATCGTGTGTGGAACAACTAATTGACTTGTATAGTTATTTTGAAGGAGTAGAGTTCAACAAATTACGGGTGCTACAAATAGTCTGCAACGTCGTTCTGGAAATATGTTACCACCACCAGCAGATGATTATTGCAATAGCAGCTATGCTTCCTCAGCCAAACCGATTACTAAAAGTGCTACAAATGTAAGAAGTTTTCTTCTCATAGCTTTCCTGTAAATCCTTACACAATTACTTTTCATTTGGCCTGAGAATGGGGTTTTTGTATGAAACTTGCAGAATTCAACTAGTAGCATTAGGATTTCTCCGCCAAATAGTAGCTCTGGTAGATCTGTTGCTCTTCCGGCTGGAGCCTCATGGTATTGCATCTACTTCTCTGCAGTCTCTTTTGATTTTTATGTATGAATGAAGCCTCTAAAGCTATTGGTATTCCAGGGGAACACGTGCCTCTAGTAGCCAGCCAGCATCTGGAAGCTTACCATCTTCTAATGGACCATTTAAGCATAAATCAGATACATGTAATGGTCCAGTGACTTTCTCTACAGCTCTTGCAAGCTCGAATAATGTTCCTATATTGCATTCTGATGTTGGTAAGAAGCTAGGCCTCGGCGAAGACAAGAATCCAACTCAAGAAGAAAGCAAACTGACATCAGAAACTGCAAAACAACTTATAGGAGCAGATCGTTTAACAAGTGAATCTGATGCTACTGTTGCTTCAGCTTACCATATTACAATGAACAGCAGCAAGCTACACTCTCCACCTGCAACTAAGGATAAAGATAAACTTGGAAGTTTACATCCTAATACTGCTACTAGTGTCCATTTTCTGGAATCTGGTGTTCCGGGCTCTGTGGAAGGTACAAAAGACAATGCAGATGAAAAGAATAAGATTTCATCCTCTGAAATGTCATCAGTGAGCATTGATGGACATGAAGGAATMGAACATSGCTACATAGATAAAATAAGAGAACCTTTGACTTCTCAGAGTGCTGGGACAGCAGCTGTAGCATATGAGAATGGGTTGTGTGTCTCAAGAACCAAGTCTGATTTGGGATTAGATTCTGAAACTCCTGAGGTGCTAGCTGCCTCAATAGATGATAAAGAGGATCTGCTATCTTTCGACGACCAGAGACTGAAGGATCCTGAAGTCATCACTGATTCTAGTTACTTGCCAAAGTTTTCTCATTCTCTCCATCCACAAAATAGCATGAGAGGTTTTTCTCCGCAGCTAAATGGTTCATATGGTAAAAATGATAATTTTCAGATTGTAGATAACAAAGTTGATTCGATGTCCCAGTCAACTAGTACTCCAGTTTTCTATAGCGAGTACCCCGAGAATCAGTCGAACAATTTTGCTTCTTTGAGCAACAACCTTGGACGCTRTTACATGTTTTCACATGATGAGAAGCCGAAGAATAATGGGAGATTTGAAAGTGAACTAGCCAGTGTTGGGCAGAACGGTTCTGCAGACTTGGGAGAGAGCAGCATAATATCAAACATTTTGTCGCTGGACTTGGACTCATGGGATGAGTCACTGACCTCTCCTCAGAATTTAGCGAAGTTGTTGGGGGAGACTGACAAACCACAAAGATCTCTTGGAGCATCAAGTCCTTGGAAAGTACAGCAGAGCAATCAGTCGAGGTTCTCCTTTGCAAGAGAAGAAGAACCCATGAACCAAGCACGTGATGCTGAATCATCTTTGAACTATATTGAGCAAGCTTTTAGGCCTAATTCTTATGGCCGTGAATTTGCTAATAAGACAAGCTCTCATCTGGATAAGTTTGGGCTTCGCAATGGTTTTTCCTTGGTTAATGTTGAGGAACCTGATCCTTACAGCAGTCATCCTCATTTCAGTTCTAGCAAGCTTCCTGGTGAGTTGCAATTCAACCTCTGTGCTTCTTGGTCTTTCTTCTCAAGGTTTTCTATTGCTCAAATGATGCTTGCGAGATACACTGGCATGCTCATTTGCTAATCTTTCTCTCTCTTCCCCTCCCCCTCCCTACCTCTCTCTCTGTGGAGAGGATTTTTGTGCTTTCTATGTCAATCAAGTTATGTCTATTCATGACTATGTGGCACACTGCTAGCATTTAATGTTTGTGCACGTACAAGAAACTTAGCATTGTTTGTTGTAAACTGCTGCCTGTATTATGTTTAGGTCTTAGCTTGTTTATTGTAAACTGCTGCCTGCATTATGTTTAGGTCTCCATTGGCTTAAATGTGATATGATTTTTACTGGTGCGATCATCCTACCTCCTGTGTGTAATTCCCCTTTAGTCACCAATCTTCCTCTCATTTTCTTTAAAAATTTTGTTTTTCATCTTCTGCTGAATCCTTATTGTGTTCTTCGACAGTTTCAAGGTCACAGGTATCAGCTCCTCCTGGATTTTCGACACCCAACAGGGCACCACCCCCAGGGTTTACGTCTCATGAGAGATTAGAGCAAGCAGCTATGAACTCAGTTTCAGGTAAGCTTTTTTCTGTTTTCCCCCAAACCTTTTGAAGAACCTTGATGCAGACAGCATGTGTGGATACTTAAAAATTAGTCCATTGTTATCCTGTTTTACAGGGCACCACATGTTTGAAGCTTCCTCTTTGTTGAGAAATCAGTATCAGGCACCACATTCTGGAAACCTGGTTAGCAATGGGGACATTGAATTTATGGATCCTGCGATTTTGGCAGTTGGTAAAGGAAGGCTTCCAGATGGCCTTAACAGCTCAGGCTTAGATCTGAGATCAAAATTTTCTCCTCAATTAAATTCTTTTGAAAATGATGCAAGACTCCAATTATTGATGCAAAGATCTCTTTCTTCACCTCAGAATCCTAGATATGATATGGGAGACACTTTTTCTTCTCTSTCTGATTCTTTTAGAATTCCTTCGAGGGTTATGGAGCAATCACTAACCAACAACATTTCTCCATTTACCCAAGTTGGTCTTCCACAGACTAGGAATGCTTTAATGTCAAATGGCCACTGGGATAGCTGGAATGAGGTGCAGGGTGGAAATAATATGGGTATGGCTGAATTCCTCAGAGCAGAAGGGCTGGGTTTTAATAAGTTTTACTCTGGCTTTGAGGATTCAAAATTACGCATGTCAAGCCAAGGGGATCTATATAACAGGACATTTGGTATATAATTTAATTGAAGAATACTTTTGCTTAGCAAGGGCATAAGGAGACCATAGAGATCATATCTGTGTTGGTGAACTTTGCTCTATGAATGACAGAGAGTAGCTCTTGACTCGGATACTGGAACTGAGAATGTTTTTTGAGAGGTGAGCGCAGATAAAGTTTGCGTATTTGCACCATGGAAGTGATTGGTCTGACCTGGCTGATTCTGATTGGTGAAGGATCTTACCCACTAAAAAGGGTATCCAGAAACCAATAGGTCAGTGCTTTTAAAATTTTTTATTCTGTTAAAATGAAAATAGCAATTGCTGTGTCGCGGTGTTTGTCATGTTGTAACTTCTTTTAGTCCATTGTGAAAAATGTTATGGCAAGTCAATGATTATCGTTGGTGTTCAATCTCTTTCTTTTTTGATTTTTCCATCTGCTTGTTGAGGTGGGTTTTCTAATTCAAGCTCTCTAAATCATTGTTTATGTAGGAATTAATTTTACATTGTTGATGGGAAAGTAAGATTCTGATACGGTGATAACTTGGACGTGGATCTTGAATGATTTTGATTGGTATTGGCATGGATATTTATTGTAATACTRGTATTTCTTTGTCAATTGTTCATATTAACTGTTGCATGATAATAGTTCAATAGTAGCCTCAGGGAAAGCCTTGTTCCGRCCTTTCTTGTTCTCTCATTTTCATGATTTGGCTATATAATAGCTTGAACCATTTGGCAAAAATTCGGGAKTATGATGGCTAGATATTTTCGGAGGTGTTAATTTCATTATTGTTGTTTCTGCGATCTTCAAACTTGTATAAATTGGTGTCCTTATTTTGGTAGATGATCTGCAGGTGAAAAATGCCAAGACCAAAGGTGAATGTGAAGGCTGAAGAACGGTTGCTTTGCATGGTCAGATTGGCAGGTTATTATTCTCTAGTTGAGAGTAGTGCACAATTGCAGAAGAAATTGTGTGGTGGTTCTGGAATTAACAAGATTTTAATTGGGGTTAAATTTGACAGTTTTAGGGTGATCAAGGCTCAGTTTTTGTCAACAGCATTGCAAGTAGCTTGACTAGCGGTCAGGCTTAGTAGTATATTTTGAAAGTTCTTTACTTGTTTGATGTACTAAAATGCGATCTTTGTACTGTGTTTTGATGAATATGAAAAGGAGGAAAACTGACCATGACAAATGCCTTTGACTTGCTCGTGTTTTGTCTGGTTTTATCTAAATTGGATCATGGATGTCGAACGATCTTAATTCCAGCAGTTCCAAAATGAATGCTATTAGTACCTGGGTTTGTTCTTTCTTGGCTGTGTGCATCTGGTCTCTTAGCAGTCTTGACTCAAGCAAATTCTTTCCTAGGCGTGTGATGAAGTTGGGGTCGGAAACATGGTTACGGAACTTTGTATTCTTGGTAATGTGAGGATGCCTTATCTTGGTGCTAATAACTAATTGCAGTGAGCAGTAAGGAACCAGTCCACTTTCAAGTATACCAATGACCAGAAATGACCATAACGTCAAAACCGTTGGGTAGAAAGAACCACTTGGGGTGAGGAGAGTGGATATGGGTGGGCTCCTGAATTACTTAACAGCAGATATAGTGGAATAGTTGCAAAGACCTAAATTGGTGGTGATGGGCTTTGGCTCGTTGAAACTGAAAGAGGCTCATTGAGTTATTTTCTACTTRTCATGGGTCTGAATATGGGCCTGGAAATCGGGTCAAATTCTAGATGTCCTACTACTACTTTTAGTAGTAGGGAGTGGTATTCCAAACGGAAGCGGAGGTGGTCAATTTTAAGTGTTTTTTTTTTTTTTTCCTTAGTTCGGTTATTTTTTTTGAGATTTTGATTATTAGTTGCTTAATTTTTTTATAGTTTCAGATTATGATCTAAACGTGGTCCTTTTTAGGGTTTCTTTTGTATCAGTTTGGTTATTTTTTGAGATTTTAATTATTGGTGGCTTAGTTTTTAATAGTTTCAGATTATGATGTGAACATAATCATGAATTATACTTCAAAAATGATTACCTTTTTGTTATCATAATTTTGGGTATGAATTCGTAGCCAAAATTCATGTCCGAATTCTTGTAAAAACCCCTCATTTTCAAGGATCTCCTCCAATTCCCGATGTTTCTTTCTTTCTTTTCTGGGAGGAGGGAGGAAAAACCAATGGTGTTGTAGACTTGCAGTGCGACAAAGTAGCATTAGTGTACACAATAATTCAATCGTCACGAGTTGATGACAGGCCACTCAAACGTTTTAAAAGGGAGAATACAGGTGAAATTACTATTAGTAAATAGTAGTAGGCGAACTTTTAAGATGGCTTATCCAAGAATTTGCTTTTTGGTCTCCTTAAAAGGGGTAAGTGGCACTCCATTCTAAAGCACAAATTGGACTAAAGGCTCCAAAAGTGACTATCCTTGCACTTGCTACAWAAAAATGGCAAAAAACTACAAGAAAGTATATATAAAAAAAAAAAGAGGGTCTCTTTAAGTGATTAGTGATAAAGTATCCCTCACCTATTTGGTGTCTGATTCAGTGCCATAAATCTAATGTTCTTTATAGATTGTGGAAATATCTAAAATTCTAAGAGAAGCCCACCAACCGAAAGTCCCAATCTTGGCATCAAACCTAATAAAATCAAGAAAAAGCAAAGTAGGACCATATTATGATTTATACTATGAAAAGATGCAAATTAAATTCCAAGAGAGAATTGGTCCTACCACGTGTTACTACGAACCAAAAGAAGAGTGAAAATAGAAACAAAGAAAAGGACAATGTTCATGTGGCTAGGCTATGTGAAAAAATATTTGACTCTTGGCCTATGTTTGAAGGAAGATTTAGGACAAAGAAAACAACCCTAGAAGAAACCTTGGCGGGACAAAAGAAATAAAAGGGGGAGCTCGAGTACGTGTATTTTTACTTGTGTCTGGCATGCATTGTTTAAAGATAAAGAAACCCTTCCTCATTCTTTCTTAATTTGGGATAAACATTACAAGTAGTCTAATGAAAGTTGGGAATATCATAATAAAAATGGTTGTTTTGAGATTGTGTTAAGGTTTTTTTTAATACAGACCCATTAAAATGATTAATCCATTCTTGACAACAAAGCCCTCAGACCGAATGCCTTATATTGACTTGGCACACAGAATTAGAAGAATATTTGACTATATCAGAAATTTCGAATCTTCTAAGTATATTTTTCTATTCCATTTTCTTACTACACTAATCATCTTAGGATAACATATATATACATATATATCTCTAAGATAGAGGAACAGAGATATTGATAAAATTAAATATATATACACATTTAGTGTGAAAAAATGCATCGAAGTTAAAGATTCAGAACCCTCGATGGTGAGACTTATTCTTTAAATACTTGAACATACAGATGAAAATGATATTTTCTTGGTAGGTTGCACTGTTGTCTGTTGGTGAACAAAAGATTTAAAGATTAATCGATTATGGTGGTTGAGAAGTTTCTTTCTAAAGCCCCACTTATTCTCGAGGACTTGGAAACATGCTATHTATCTTTGCTGCATCACTACCACATACTTTCCCTTCCCTTCCCATGAAAAAGATTTGCATATTTCCTRTCTCAGCCTTCTTCCATGAMACAAGCATCATCAGAAGACAGAAACCTTAAGATGTGTTTGTTTCGAGTCATATCCACGTTCCTAAAATTGCAATCATGCCTTTCCAATTGACAACCTTTTCTTGTTCCTCCATCGAATTGTAACAACATGAAAAATCTCCCAAACAGATCCCACCCACTTCATTCAATGATGGACGGTGCCATCTAGTTGCAGAGGAAATTAAGACACAAAACCTTTTACTATGCTAAAAGGAATAGGTCACGTTTTTTAATATTTTAATGCATCTTTTCATWTTTTCTCCTTTTACGTTTATATTTATTTAATTCCTTCTAATTCCCTCAATAATGAAGCATTGTTATTGAAAACAATAATTAAACAATGGAATTTTTACTACCTTAGATTTCTTTTTTTTTTTTGTGTCAATTATTAAAAAGAATAGAGGGTAGAAATATTCCAAAAATGGAATACTACACATACAAAGGGAGAAAAGGAAAATGGGCCAATGGGACAGCTAAGGTGAAAGCTCCATTAGAGTTATCAGAGTTGAGAGTTGGCCCATTCCTAGTGGTCCATAAAAGAGGTGATTGATTGATTTGATACTACAAGACAAATTATCGGAAGGCCCATCAAACAGTAACATAGATTCTCTCTCTCTCTCTAATATAGCCATTTGACGTAAGAGATGACGTGGCATTTCCCTCTCCCATGGAATTTCATTTTCTATTCAAATTTCTTAGAATTTAATAATTCATTAGAAATTATACCCTTCGTTGTTTCAAAAATTTTGAAAATTTCTAGCATTTTCTTATAATATTTTTCTCTAAGTGAAAATCTCTGATTTCGTCTTCAATTTGAAAGTAAAATTGCACTAGAACTAAATTACACTATCAAAATAAGAAGGATAATGCTATGCTTAAATAAAATTATTAGAATTGAAATTAAATAATAATTCGATGCTCCATGCTCGTCGATCACGTAAGAAGATTGGATGAAAATATAGAGGGTTATAATGTATTTAACATATCATTATCTAATTAATATAATTGATAGAATAATATAATAAAAAATTATTATTTGATTAGTGTAATCAATAAAATAATATAAMAAGTAATTTACTATAAAATTTGTAATCGTGTAAATATAATCCAATATATTGTTCATGTTCTAGTGGGTAGAGTCTAAGTATCTCAGCAGATGGCTAAGGTGACCGACGGTTATCCCCCAAAAGATGCAAGATCTCGGCGAGGTGCTAGTCAAATTCCACATGCGACGTTGATTCAGGTTAACTCAGAAGAACCCAACCGTTTCATTTTTCCCTTTGTCCTTTTTATTTTTCTTTTTAAACCTCGTAGACAAATTTGGAATTTCAAAAAACATTTTTGTTGTTTTGGATTGAGGAAAAAAAAAATTTGAAAAGGAAGAACATTTTAGGTACTTTAGGTAGAAAATACATTATTTTCAAGTTTATTGATCTTTACGTATAAATGTAAATATAAAGTAAAATATATAATTCAATTCAATAATTAAAACATTTTTATTTTGATTCAAAATGATTTTTTTAAATTGATTTTAAGACTAATTAGTATACGTTGATAAGGATAACTATGGATTAGTTTTTATATGCAATGAAATGACTTATTTTGTGAACATAATAGTTAATCCTCAATTGACTATTAGTCTATTTTGTAATGGAAGTAAATATGAACATCAAATAAAAATCTCAACTTTAAAAAATTTAAAGAGAAGAAAAGGCAACAACAAAGAAGCYAAAAATCTTTTACTATACTCTGAATATACATATCGTGCTTAGATTGATATAACTCTAATAAAAATATATAAACAAAGACCCAAAATCCAACAAAAACATCCTATGCCACTTCTGCATAAAGAGAGGAAACCGAAAACAGCCACTCCCACTCTTAAAAAGCTCATCCAGAGTTACATTTCTAGTCATGTTTTCCTAGTTAGCTATGCATTTGTTTTTGCTGCATTTTGGAAGGCATTTCAAGATAATTGACCATATATGCATATAGGAACAGGACTATTTCTTTCCCTCTCAGCAACTGTCAATTTTGAACAACAAAGAATGAAACAATTAGCGAGAGAAGCTCAAATCTTGCCTGCTGCTTAGACAATGGGGTAGCATCTTTTCCCCATGGCACTAAAACCCTAATGTAAATTCCTTTGTTTAAAAGGAATTACACATATTTTGTGTATGCAATTGAAATAATACAAGTGAATTCAGAGGTCTCTGTTATGCCAGCCTATTCACAAACAATATTGATCCTTCACATATTAGGGGGGTGGCTGCTGAAGCCGGAGCTGGTGGTAGTCACTAGGAACGGTAGRGGATGAAGTGTTATATGAAGCAAAACAGAGATCTGATGGATTGGGAGCCTTTAATAAAGGAGAGGAAGCTGAGAGAGCAGTGGTAACCGGAGATGAGAATCCTGATGATGCTGCAGTTGGGAACACAGTCACTGGGGTAGCGCTTAAATGAGTTTGCATTTCCCAAGCCCATTTGGGGAGTCCCTGTGAAGAACCTACTTCAATTCTATTCTCAGTCAATTGTCCCTGCAAAAAATTAGAAGGGTCATTCTACCAGGAACATCCAAATTGTAAACTTCGAAATCCACATGGCACACAAAATTCATCATCTAAAGGGTTATGTATTGATATTATTGATTTCCATTGGAATCTTCCAAAATTGCTCATCAGAAAACTACAGGTGGTATTGGCACGGTAACTACGTGAATGGAGGGGAAGAGGTAAAGTTATGCAGTTTAAGTGGTAAGATTCTAGTAGTTTTACATTTGCAAGAGCTTCCGAAACTCAAATTTGAAGCATTTTCTGTGTGCKATCATTCAGTCTATTTCCCAACATTCTYGACTCCCAGTACCCCTTTATTCAAAGGTCCAGAAGGAAAGCACAGAGAAAATACAATTTGTATATTTTGGAGAACCTGGAATAATCCTTTGAGAGTGATTTTTCTTATTTATTTAGAATTATTGTCCAGAATTTTTGTATGCAGAAACTCAATGCCAAAATGAGCAGGAGCACAGAAGGAATATAATTGAAGCAGAAATATTTTCAACATGAAATACAAAATATACCTTGTAACTGGGAAGGAAGCTGGGAAATAAGCCTGTCCAGACGTGAGGATGCTCTGACACCAAAGGTAGTCCTTTAAGGGGTGCATTGTTTACAGTGGCAGTTGCATTGTCCATCTGTGATTACACAGTATAAAGGTAGAGATTAACAAATCCGACTACAAGAATTTTAGAGAAAAGTAAATTTAAAGCAAGACTTATCATCAAAAAAGTTTGGGTATAAGCAAATGAACTGAATACCAGATTCGACTATACATAATGACATTGCAAGATGGTTGAAGCCATTGTAACCAATGATTCTGTCATTGATATGCAGATAAAATCATTACCTTCAATATTCTTCCACTCTGCATGTCATACGGATGGTATTGAACACCCCTTGAACTTCCATTTTCCTTCGCACAAGAGTTTGAAATACCCAAGTTCAGATCAAGCTCATGCTGGTTGCCTGCATGGTCAAAAATGAATTATTTCTTCTGTGTTAATCTTGTGGCAAGAACTACTTCTAGTTAGCTCCAAGAAAAATGCCATCACATAAGCATATAGACCAATACATAGGAGAAGCATAGACTTGTACCCTCATTCTGAATATCAGAAATAACTTCTGTTTCATAGGTGCTCGGCTCAAAATTGGTTACAGCCTCCCTTCCATTACATTTGATAGCCGCCTTGTCATAAGCCCTGGTTTGCAGAAAATCAAAAGGGAGATAGGAGTTGGATGATACCCTATTGAGGTTGAGAATGCAGGGTAATAAATTCAGTATCAGGAGAAGTAATTCATGATCATTAGGACCTTGCAGCTTCTATTTCACTGTCGAATAACCCAAGATATATATACCTGCAAAGCAATCATTGGAATCCCAGCTATAATTATTTGACTCCCAGTATTTCTTGTTTAAATTGACATTTTAATATTTGTCTTCCGATTCATATCTTCAGAGATCGACCTCTTTTCATCCTATATCTACTTCAAACAACAAAGGAACAAAGGCATACGAAGATATGGAAGTGGCTCACTTTTTGCCAAGGAACTGCCCCATTCGAGCTTCCCATCTGCCGCATTTATGAAGAGTTACTCCTCTATATTTTGAGCTCCCTCTTGAGAAACCAGTACTCTGACGTCGCAGTATGTGTACAAATTCCTCTTTGCTTAAATTCTTCATCTGCATTTATCAAAATACAAACATGAAAATGAACCTTACAAGAACACACTTGCTGAGTTTTCCGCTCATTATCTGAGAAAAGATTAAAGTATACTTGGTGTTTACTAACCTGTTTCATATCATCCTCATAATCACTGATATTAAAATTGATATCTGCATCAACACCCCGAAACTTGATCGCAGCCCTATCATATGCTCTGACACCATAAACAATATCCAATTTAAGACATCTTAGTTAAGGTTTGGATTTAAGTATGATATAAAGCTAATTAACATAGAAATACTATGAATATATTTACCTAGCTGCAGCATGAGCAGTGTCAAATCCACCTAGTTGAACCCAACCAGAAGCAACCAATACATGACAGATTAGAAAAATTTGGACATTGCAATCCAAGAATGAAAAGTATATTTGAAACAAACCACATTCGCATACCTAAATACACTTGCTTCCCACAGTCCCTGTATCCAACAAACCATAAAGATAGAAACTTTAAGGAATACCAGAACTGAAAATTTAATCCATATCACATTAAAAACTTAAGACTTTAGCAGTTCTATTAAATAGCAGATGCATTAAATTGAATATATAATTTGAAATTGCATATTAGTTAAAACTAACCATATATGGGATTCCCATCTTCCAGTTCTTCTATAAAAGGTGACTCCTCTGTACTGTGAGCTGCGAGACCTTGGTCCTCTCCGGCTCTTCTTCACTGGCTGCTGCTGCTGCTGGTTCTGTTGTTGCTGTTGCCGTTGTTGACCAAACGAAAGATCCACCCAATTACTGCCATCATTCAGGCCCTGGTTCGGGTCTGTTCCGACACCGAGCTGATTCGCCGGGAACAAGTCTCGAGTAACGAACTCGGACTGAGTTCCCCCAACTAACCGGTTCTCTTCCTCACCTTCAGCTTCCTCCGCCCCAGTGGCGTTGACTTTTAGGATGTCAAAGTTGAGGGTGCAGATATGGTTGGCGGCGGCACGCGTGGAGCAGGTTTCTTCGTCGGCAGTAGTGGCATTGCTCGAAGCCTCCGCCACGTCAGCATTCACCACGGATGAATTGGATGTCGCAGATTCATAGTCCCCTAAACCTTCCACAAACTTCTCTTCCTCATCAATTATCACACTCACGTTGAGATCCAACATATTTTCTCCCTCTCTCTATATCAAGAAAATGAGTTCAAGAGTCGTATTTTACACTAAAACCACAAATTTTGAAGGAATCCACAGGTCAAATTCAAGAAAAAAGGAAGTCAATCGGATCAGAGTTTATAAGAAGAGCTAAAAACTCTTGAATCCTAGAACTTGATCAATGATCATGAAGAACTCCAACATCAAATAACACACTTTGACACGGTTTCGCATCCACTATCCTCGTTGCTTCTCTTCATACATACACAAAAATTAGTACAGAAACGAAGAGTAGACAGACAGACAGAGTATCTGATAAGCAAAGGAATTTCGACACAATGCCCAGAGATTCTCCCAGCTGAGTCTCTATATATACAGAGAGAGATAAAGAAGAGTGCGAAGTATGTGTATGTGGTCAGAGATTTGAAAGACAGAGAAAAAGAGGATGAAGATGGGTAGTGAGAAGGAACATGTAAGTTAGGAGAGAAAAGAAAATTAGAAGAGAGCAGTATAGAGAGTGGATTTTGTATGTATTTTGTATGTATAGGTAGAGGGAGCAAGAGAGGTGGTGGTGGTGTTGGCGGCGCTAGTGGTGGTCTTTTCACTTTTCTCTTCCTCTCCTATCCTCTCCTCTCCTCTCTTGCTATTTTAAGAGGAGAGAATACAAAAAGAGTGACAACTGCCATCGAATCGCTTCTGTTAACGTGATTTTTTTTGCTAGATTACTGGAATTGCCGGTTCCCAGTCACAAAAATATTTCCTTTTTTGTTTTGGAATTTCTATTTATTTTTTTCTTTTGGTCTTATAGACGGTGACATGGATGATCAACCAATGTTCTTCTATAACAGTAACCGTTACTCATATTTCTGTTCTTCTTTATTTATATTTCCTATTTTCTTAAATTCTATTAGCATTATCTTTTTATTATATATATATATATATTTTGATTGATGTAGCATAATATATTAGATAGGAGCGAGTCTCTTTGAAGTCAATAGGAATAAAGCCCCGCTAATCTTTTTTCCCCTAAAACGAAGATCTCACTAAAAAAAATAAAGATAAAATTCATTCAACGAGGTGCCAAATCTACCGTCCACCCTTTATACTAGAAAATATATATTAAAAAATTTTAATTTAATAACAGTTCGAGATTCATGCTTATATATTCATGATCAAATATGAGATTTTGAGTTCTATAAGAGTTGGTAAGTTTCCTTTTTGCTGTTGGTACTCTATATTTAATTTGTAATCTCTCTAAAGACAATATTACCCTCCCTTCTTTATCCTATCTGCGCTAGATTTAACAAAATAAATAAAAATTTAGTGGAAAAAAAATGCATAACCTGTAAATTGATAGTAATTTCTAAAAAGAATAAAATAAAAAACAATCACATAATGTAAATATAATGGAGAATATTACTAAAGTAAGAAAGATGATCAATTATTCGATAAAGGAYAAAAGATGTAAATCTATAATTCCTCTTGCTAAGATTTTTTTTTAAATTCGAACTCAATTCGAATTATATTCGTAGAGTAGTCTTTTTAGTTGGAGAAAAGTTTTGTTTAGAGTTTTTTGGATATAGCACCATAAAAGAATCGAACGAAAAATTTCGCTTTGATTTAGCAGTTTACCTATCAATTGATAGGTTCTCAACTTAGATAAAAGATCATTGTAATGCAATAAATAAAGAAAAATTCCTTTAAACATTCATGTTTTTTAGCTAGATTTTCTTGTTAAATCACCTAMGTGAAACATATTCGAAAGCAATAAAGACAAGACACAGACGAATAATTGACACCTTCTACATATTTCATTTCTCTTTGAAAACCTCTTTTCCAGAAATTTCTTAATGAGTAGACTTTCGAAGAAGACATCAGAAAAGGAAACCCTCAAAGGAGTTTACTGTAGTTTTCCAACATGTGATAATTCCAATGTGTTGCTTCTGATCATATCTCTGTCTGAGAATACAAACTTTTGATTCTGAAGTAGATAAGATAACAACGTCAGTCCCACCASTTGATGCCATCTGTCCAGATCAAGAAAATAAAATAATATTAGATCTTATATAATGACTCATTAAAGCTCATGCTCGAATTATTTCTTCCTGTTCCTTTTACTGCTTGCTGCAGGCTATGTATAACCCTAATATAACACCTGGCCATGGCTTTATGTAAAACAAATACTAAATAATAATAATAAAATGAAAAAGAATAGTGTGCCCTGATTCTTTGGAGATACCAATTTTGGAAGAAAGGTACAGTATTCTCATGTAGATTTCCTCAATCTTCTGGTTTTTCGTTTCTGGAGAGTGGATTTGTTTGTTTAACTCGTCTTTTCTTCATCGAATATCACCTGCGTATGTATTAAGGTATATTTCAAAACCTTGAAATAATTATCACATAGTCCCAAGRACTTTCTTGCGATTCTTAACTTGTGTTTTTTCCATATACTCGAATTATGACTTTTTACAAAGATGAAAAAGCGAGATAATAATTTATAAGATTTAAAAAAATGTTGAAGAGATGGTATTACCACTAGCTCCATCCTTGACGTCTCATATTCGATGATTGGATTATACGGTAAGTAGCTGCAATCACATAAATACCCATATATGGATGTAGTAAATGCCAAAGAACATGTGTGTGTACTGCGGGTGGGGTGGGGGGTGGTGGAGATCTCAGTTATACTTCTAGATGGACCATTATGTTCATGGCAGCCTGCAACTGTAGGGAAGGTGCTGCCGACCTACAGGATTGTTGGCGGTCCCAAGATCGAAAGTGTTGGGGTTGCAGTTCAGTTTAGGTCTATTCTGGGGCAATCTCTGAATGCAAGAAATCATAGATTCTAAACGAGACTATAGTGTGAATGGTTCCTTTCGTGTAGGAGAATTTATTGTTTGTGCCTTAAAAATGCAGTTTCAGCCTGAGAGAAGGGAGGAAATCGATTTATGTTCCTAGTTTTGAGGTACATACCAATATCTATTAAGGTCTTTGATAATTGATGTTAGCGGACAGTATGTGTTTGACATTTCGTGAGGAATTAGCTATTTAATATCTTTTCAATAGGACATTATTATTTAGATAAATTTATTTATATTTATCATGAATCAAAGATAATTAATTAAAGTTGCAAAAACTTTAAAATATCATTTTTTATTCATAATAAATGAAGAGTAGGTAACTTGAATCAATTTGATCCCTTCATCATTTTTTGGTGCAGCTTTCCGGCACCTACCGCCAGCAAAACGTAACTTTTGAAAGATTTACCAGAAGAATGAGACAATGCACTGATCAAAGAAATCCATGCCAACCCTATTCAGCATGTGGTATGTACAGGTTTCGTTGGTTAAAAAGTTGAAAATTTTCATCAACCACTCGATGCATGTAAGCTTCATCTCCCTGCTGCCTACCAGAGAGAAGAAAAGAAGAGTTTTCACATCGATCACGTCTCCAATCGCAGAAAATTATAATGAAGCATGATAATAATGAGAAACAAAGGAAGGAACCCTATATGAAGCATGGCTGATGAAATATTGAGGTCTCCCTATACACTTTTCAGTATTCATTATCGATATCCGATGCACAATCGAATAGATTCTACATGTGCTAATTAACCTAGAAAATATCCTGGCATGGCATGGCATGGCATGGCTGGTTTGGTGATTACCGACCTTGCTTACACGGCAGGCTTCTAGAGGATATTTATTAGAAAATCATCCGCTACTTATGGGTTTTAATGTGTCCCGATATCAAATTATTTCATACGAATAATGTAATATTACATTGCATTTTCACAATGTAAAATTATAATAGAAATAATAATACAATTTAATCTTGTATTAAAGCTAAAAATAACACAAGAACGTAAAAGAATATTTAAAAGTAAGTTATGATGGAGCTCTGGCAATATGTCCTCACCTTCATCTTCACCAAAACCCTAGAACTTCCATTGAAATTTTATCCCTAGACAATAGAAGATGTAGCTTTGCTTAGATCTAAGAGAACCCACATTTTCTTACTATGTGCCTTTACCTATAAGGAGAGGCCGGCTACCAAATAAGAGGAAAAATAACAGACAACCGGGTCGCTGCTGTTAAGGGTGGAGTTATGAGCGAGACGATAGTTGTTTCTAATATTTTTTTAAAAATTTATGTAAAATTAATATTTTTAAAATTTATATAAAATTTTTATTTYAAAGTTATCATTTTATTCACTTAATTTCTTAATTATCTATTATCATTCCAAAATGAAGTTTTCAATTCTGTTCTCTAATATGTTAAGTAAACGATTCTCTAACGAACGGATATGCATGGAAGGAAGGGAAGAAGTGATGTATATAAATAAATATATATATATTTCCTAGGACGGAAAGTTACCACGTAGAATGAGTCGAGGAAAACGTTGTAGTAAGGCGACGCAAGTTTTGACTAGTTGGATACTTCCAAACCGAAAAAATCTTCGACTCCAAAGAATATCATGCAGTTTGGTCATAGAAATCATGAAATCTAGAAAATTTCAACAGTGTCGAGAGAAGTTGGACCAATTACTTTGCTGCCTTTGCCCATCCTAACTCCATCAGACAATGTTGCCTTTCACTTTTTTCCTTTTGTTCGATTCTAAGTATCTCCGTCTTCCCTCCCAGGCCCTCCCTTCTCTACCTACTTGTCCATCCCTATCTCACAAAGACACTACTAAACTTTGCTGCCGACCCCCGTTRTGATTATATGTATTTCTAGTAGATAATAAATACTGAGATTGATTTAAATCTTTTAATTAAACGATTAAAGATAAGTAACTTTTAAACTTTAATTTCATTTTAGGTCATATTCATGACTAAGTTCCTACTTTATCTATACTCTCACTATGAAATGCTTTGTGTGGTTAAAATTATTATCTCGATTCAATGGTGGAATGTGACATTTTCTCGGATGGCCTAGAAGAATGTGAGAATTTTGAAATAAAGTGGATCCCAGTTCTCATATGCACAACTTGGGATGATTAAGCATCAAAGCCATCTTTACGAAAATAATGCAATTTTAAAAGCCAACTAACCTTTGGGACGTATACTTCTAAAGCAAGCTATATTCAAACTTCTTTATCTTTTCTATTGTTTGGTTAAGCAATATATCAAACTTCCAACCAATGGATGGATCTACATGTGCATACCTACAATGTTTGACATTAAGCCTTTGAGGTACATCGGAGAAGGAGAAGGTGGAGGGAACACAGACCTAAAGTTAGGGGCAAGTAATTACATGAAGCATATACTATAGTTTAGGGTATAGCTTTACAAAACTTAAAAATCTTTTAGTAGACATTCATTAGAATTAAATGTTTATATATATATATTTAATTCATCAAATATTTTTATTTTCTCTCTAAAATGAGAGATAAATTTAAGAGAATTAAGTGGTGACTATCGTTCATCAAAATTTTGAAAATCTTGTACTACACTTTTAGAGATCAAATTCAAATTTTGGACCCATTGGTTAGGAAAAGGAAAAGGTTTCCCTATTTAGGCAAGGATATATCGGTGCACAAGTGCCGGAGGAGAAAAATAATAAAAATGGTGAAATAGCAACTGTCCTAAYTGTCCTAATTTGCCCTTCTGAAAAATCCTCCAAGGGCATAAATGACACATATTGATCCCTCTTTCAAGAAGGAGCTTTGCTTTATCATGAAATAGGTATGCAACATGGCCTTCTTACACGTGTATCTCTATTTTGCCCTTTTTCGTCCAAGTGTAGTCATGGGGACTATACTAAAAATAAATACACATATAGATATATAGTCATGGGACTATGCTCTTTTGGGTAAGCGACCAATTAGTACCTTCCTCTTAAGGTAATTCACCAACCTTAAAAACCTTTTAATAATCATATTTTTCCCAATCAGGTAACCCCAACTAACCACTCCCACAAGAATCACGCAAGCTGGATAGCGACCCGGGTTAACCGGCTGTAACCGGTTGTCCTAACGAATCACTGACGCTATCTTTTTGGTGAGACCTTGAACCAATCTTCATCTGCCACTTGCACTTTCGACGCCTCCGGATATCACCGTCCAACAACTTTCCCCTGATCAATGGCTGAAAATGCTTTCTGATTGTTGTCATTTCCTATCTGATGGCTATTGTTTCTTCTAGATTACCTGTGTACGAGGTAACATCCTTCGGAGATTACTTGTTAAAGTGGTCTGAAAAGGGACTAAAGATAAAATTTGATTATTTCTAGAAATAATTATTGCTTGTTATGTTGGTCTTGAGATTTTCCTTTCTATTCTTCTTCTCCAAAAGTCAACATATCCCAAATCGAGGATATGTACGAATATTTGTATCTATATATGAGTATAATATTTATATTATTATATAATGTATATGAGTTAGTAGATATCGAGTTAAATAATTAAAAATTAAGTTAGGAATATCATATTTCGATCCTTTAAGAATGAAAATAAAAGTTTAAATTGATTTTTCAAATTCAAATGAAGATACGATCTAATACTCTTTTCAACCTGACATTACAAATTGGAGTCGAACATAGACATTCATTTAACTTAATAATACGCTTTCTAATAATTTCGAACTATTGATAATGTATCCATAAATATTTTGGAGGGTTTGGAATGTGATCTATTGAGTGAGACACCTTAAAGTTAAGGGGTAAATTACTAAATAATGATTTTTAGAACAAATATCTCCATCCACTATCATTGTTGGACACCATGTGCGTCACGAGTCATTACATTTTAATTTTAAAGTAACTCAAGCATCTTAAAAGGTAGGAAAGCAATTGAATCATAATTTTAAAGGCTATTATAAATTATATAATAATCCCATGTCATATTGAAAACCTTGAATTTGGCCTTTTTTTTTTTTTTTTTTTGCCTCTTTTTTTTTTTTTTTTTTGGGCCTCCTCTTGTATGAAGAGAACTAATGTTTATAGATGCTAGTTTCTTTTCTTGAGAAAATAAAACTATATTCGATATAATGCAAGCAAAGTAAAACAACATGAGCGGGCCATGCAATGTACCTTAAATATGGTTAATGATGGTACTCAAATTATAGTTTAATTCCCGACTTTTAAGAATATTTTAAAGTAGATTGTGAAAATAATAAAAAGAAAAAAGTAGTTAGTAAACTTTTCAATAATCACAAAATGATCCAATGTCTTGAATTTGTTGCAATTGCACCCCAAAGCAATATATATATATATCAAATTACCAAAAAGAAAAAAGGATAGATATATATTCTATACATCCTAGATATTTGTATTTTTGGTTCTTTAGAAAGAAGGTCCACCTTTCTATAATAGGCTTTTTTTGTTTTAGTAAATTTTCACGAACTCACGAGCTAGTTGGGAGAAAAACTTTTTCGGTTTTACGTTTAATGAAAAGAAAGTTATTTTATTAAATATATTATTAAATATAATTATAAATTTAAAATTCTTAACGCAAACATTTTTGTCGTCCCTTAACTTCAACCAAGTTTTTTACTACTATAGGTTAGAGTCTATCCAAGCGGTGCCTRGAACTTGTTTGATAGGTTAAATACGAACATGTAATATGAAAGACATAATAAATTAAATTACAAATTATAAATTGAAGTTAAAAAAATACATTGTACTATACAACRACATTTGTACTAACTAGTCAACCACCACTCCTACTATGTTTAAGGAAAGTACAACTCGGGTTGGCGCCTTTTCTTTTTGTGGGTATGCTGTCGGCAAGCGGGTACGAGGTTTGCACCTTGGGAGACGTGGACGCTTCATATTCATTCACAGAAAGTCCTCTATTATATATCCTCCTCTTCTTTGGTCAACCTTTCCTTTTCTATTCCTATTTTTAATTATATTAGTATTACTATTATTTTACTTCACCTCTATTATATAATATTTTATTATTATTCCTGTTTCTTCAATTATTGGTCCATTCTGTRGGAGCAACTGCCCATTTGAAGGTAAACAATAGATGCCCATAATGGACCCTCTGCATTTTGTACCTTTCCATTTCTGTCATTATGCCGTCCAGAGACAGGTTAAGATGTGCTCGACTCCAGATTCTTCATCCTGTATGAAATTGACACCTGGTAGTTTTTTTTTGAAATTGTTCTAAAAACATTTTTGATTTAGCACTCCCAGAAACTTGACCGTTAATAAACCTAATTACATGTAATTTGATTGATTAATGGACGGGAACATTAGAATTAGATTTGTTTTTTAATTAAAATTGAGAAAATAAAATCGTATTATTATCATTTTTTCGTATTCCTAAGAAAATGAGAATTATGTACAATATTAGCTAAAGATCTTAATTCAAAGATCCGTTCAAGGCTAGCAAGATTCCTTTTGTTAGTTAATAATTTTATTACAAGGATCTGTTTTACCTCTGCATTATAACCCAAAAAAAAAAAAAATGTCAAGCAAGCCAGCCAAACTGTAAGGTATATCATTGAACCGTGGAAGCCAAATCTAGAGGCATATGTGTGAGAACAAGGGTTGTCAATCATTTACAATATATATATTTTTTAATTTCCAAAATCGGTTGTTGATTTTCTAAATTATGAATCAAGTATTCAATTATTATATCTAATATAATTTTCAAGTAATGAAACATTATGCCAATGAAGTCTTACTCGAGCGGTGAGCACAGGCTTCTTTCTATTTTTTCTCATAAAAATTAATACTCTAACCTCTTTAGTTTATATTGTAATATTTGGAATAAAGCAATACAACTAGGAAAGAAAGGTAGATTAGGATACAAAGCTCTACTTCTAGTACAATTGAATGTGATGCATTTTGGACTAAAAGGGTAATAGATAGTATTGGTATAAAAAGGGTTAAATATAAAGAACTATAGTAAAAGATAGTTTTATTTGCATATGAAGCTATTAAAGTTGATTGTGCATAAAGCTTTCTAGAGAAACTATGGTAGCCTTAATGATGAGTTAAAATGACATATTACTTGTAATAAAATGCATAATGAGTTTGAAGAAAATGATGTGAAATTTGCTGTTGATTTTAAGAAAAGGTCAAAGTCACTAAGAAATCACACCAAAAACGTACCTATCAGAAGAAGCAAATATAAGGCAGACAATGCAATTGAATGCACCATTGTCCAAAGAAAAGAAAAGCTCCTCCTTATGAAACCACTTAGGCATTCTTAAAATTCTACTAGTACAAAGCAAAAGAAGACAAAAACTCCATCAATCCTCCTAAGTCATCTCTTTGAACAAGTCATTTTCAACTTTTAGGCCAATAAAAGGACCAAAACCAGGTGACCATTTTGGCCCAAAATACTCATTTTTCCTTCTTCTTCTTCTTGCTGTCGCTGTGCACCCAAATAAAGACTGATTACTCAAAAGCAAAGGGCAGAGCTAGAGGGACGACATTAATACCTTTTAGGATTTTTTATTTAAAATAATATCATTTCCRGTATAATATCTTGATCATCTACTTTCATCTATCAAAATCAAGTTTCTGATTCCTCCTTAATTAAAGAGGCATACTTCATTACTTAACCATAAATCCCTCTCGGTAAGAACTACAAGATTTTCRCCCTCCTAGATTTCTTGATTCATAATAGATATATCATTTCTAGAAACATGAAAAGTTTGATAAATTTAAACCAAACTCTCCCTAAGTGTCTTTTAGGAACAAAGTTCATTGAACTTGAATGTTCTCATATTAAATTGACTAGAAAGATGTAGAATTTGATTAAACCTAGATAAGTACTTGCCATAAGAAGGAGATTCGATGGCCAGAGGTACACATAAAAATTATTCCATGATTTAGTATTAGGAAGAAGGATGGAGATTAGTCATATTTTGTCTAATGCTATAAAAAGAAAGAGAGAACATATAAACCTCGAGGAGATTAAGATGCCAAATTTAGAATCAAACAAAAGCAAGCCAATTCATCTTTGTTCAATCAGAACAGGGAGTGGTGGATTTGAATGCTAAACAGGTCTGTAAAAGGATATCAAAAAGTACCATGGAAGTGATTTTTTCTTTGTTCTCCCCATGCTAAAACTAATAACCACCGATCAAGAATGACCTGATGAATTAAAATAAATAAATAAAGTCATCTAAGGTATATCCACTTTTCAGACATAACTTTAGCTTTTATGTGAAATGATTGTTCGATCTACTGAACTCAAAAAATTGAGATGAACATTTGAGATAAGAAACTAATATTAACGAGAGATACAATTTATATGAGATGATTGAATKATATGCTATGTGTTTGAGAGAAGATTAATCGAGTTAAATATAAATGTTCATATTTAAGAATTCTATATGAGAAGACTGTTATGGCAGTAAATTAATCACTGCTAGCAATGTCAGATCATTTTATTGTCTCATTGATCATGAACGCTTTAAAAAACATAGAAAGCAATTATTTGCAGGTATTTTAAAACCTAAAGCTTGTCTGTCCTTATTTAAGGTAATATTCCTCAGTCCCGAGGATCTGATACTCATTATTTAAGGTAGTAATAAACTCTCCAAGTTGGTGGAATTGTCCCTCGTTATGTTTAATTAGACCAGACAACCATAGAGAACGCATTGTGCAGCTCGCTCTTAATAATGCAAGTAGTTTCTTGAATCTGCTAAACCAAGATGTAAAACTGAAACTTGGCCATATTGTGTCTCGGAAAAAGGGCAAGAAATGAGGTAAACCCTACCTAAGTTTTGGTTTCTGGGCAGTGAGGGATTCATGGTTATGACTGTTGAGAACACGAGTGAATCAAAAGAGAATGTATCTAGATGGGTACTGGCTCAGTTCTTGACGATAGAATTCAGCTATTCTGAATATTTTAGTATACTTTTCTATTATATTTTTCTATTATATAATCACAACACAATATATATACAGACATTCTCATAGTGATTAACGCTTAAACCACATTTCGATCAAAACCCTAATACTAAAAGGCCAATCAAACATTCCAAGTTGGTCGAATGGTTGCATGATATGTTTAACCACAGCAGACACCATAGAGAAACACATGGTGCAGCTTGCTCTTAATAAACCAAATATTAGCTTCTTGAATCCGCTAAAAAGAGCCTTCGCCATTATGTCTCGGAAAATGGGCTAAAAATGAGGTAGTAAACCTTACCTAGGTTTTGATTTCTGAGGGGTGTGGGATTCATGGTTATGACTATTGAGAAAACAGGTGAATCCAACGAAGATTAATGTATTTAGACGGGTAATGGATCCAAGTTCTTGACAGCAATGTTGAGTCGCAGAAACAAGGTGGAAGCCAAAAAGGAGGAAAAACGAGATTCATAAGTTCAATTACTTGGTTAAGATGAAGAAAACACTTATCCTCTTTGGATAATTTAAAGTTGAACTTTCAATAGAAATGAAAAAGGAGAGTTACTTGACACCAGCACTATTTCTGAGAGTCATCAAGATATCCTTATATTTTATTTTAAGAGAGGAGAGGAATAGAAAATTAAATATTAAAGTATTGGAAAGGGAAAAAYGATAGTGTACTTGTCTAGCTGTTGGGATTGGTAGTCGTCATGCTCCACCAGCTTTAGTGGATTCTGGCTCGACATTTCAAAATAAATCACTTCAACCATGTCATTTTAGCATAAAACATCTTGTTGGAAAAAAAAAAAAGGTAAATTCAGCAGAGAAACTTTTATGCTATTATAATATTCTGAAACGCATAGGTATCCTCAAGAAAATCTATTTTGTGTTAAATAGACTGGACTGTATCGACAATTTTATTCCAATTTAGTGCTTTCTCCGTGAAGCCTATATATATATATATATATATAGAGTAGAACCTTTTCCCTCCCATTGGTTGTCGAACCGTCTGGTTCAACTTGGGATTCGAATTGCTGACCTCAAAGTTAAATTTGAGCTCTATTACTACTTTATCACGCAAACAATCATAGCAGGTTGATGATATTCTTAAGACAAATACAAGAGCATATTTCTCTCATAACCCAGAACCAACAAGTATATCATGCAAAAGATTAGGTCAACTTTTGAACTCTCCTTGCTAGTTGTCATCTATCTCCTAAAGATTTATAGTGATCTTTGTATAATCTATTTTCATATCCGGCCATGAGCACGTAGATGTTCATATCAAGTTCTAATCCAGAAATATATAGGAGACAGCATTGCAACATCATGCCAAATGAGAAATCAAGAGAAAGGCCAGAATGTTTCTCTCATGGATGAACATAGGCAAATTAGTACAAGAGGCAAAAGAGCCACAAACAAGGTTAGGCAGCATAGAAGATTGATTCAACAATCACCCTCAGCATATAACAAAATAATTGAGAATCCATCACCAATACTTGCAGATTGTCCAACATGTCTCCAGGTAGATAGATGCTGCGTTGGACCAGACAGCTCTATGATGTGTCATTAGCAAAGTTAATTATGTCATTCTGGCCTGCATTAGGTATAGAGACACTCATGAGGTTCGCATATACATGCCAAGGAAATGGAAGATAAAAATAACAGAGAAGAATGGTTTTTCCTTTCCAGGTAAAACCTCTATGAAATGATTCACTATAATACATCTCTTGAACCTTTTTACAATTTGAATGGTTCTTGTACCTTGAAAATTAATTTTGTGGATTTCGGGTCCTGTCATCTCCACTCCATCATCATCAAGCAATGAAATTCCTGCTGAAGTTATGTTGAAAGGGAATGTCATAGGTGGAGATATTGAAGATTTTGCTACCTTTATGAACCTTAGACCTGCCAGAGAAAAATATGAGCAAGAGTATACAGTTATCAGAGTCAGAAATATCGCATATCTGAGCAGTATGTCTTGGTAAAGTCAGCCAGGTAAAACATGAGAAATCCCTAACATGAGAGAGACAATATCCATAACTATTTTCACATAGACATGAAAGGGAAGTCCATCAATGTACATCATTGACACCAACATACACTCTTCTTCCTTAGCATATTCAATTTTCTATAGGAAATATGGAAGCTGTTCCTCTCAGAGCAGCCACTAAAATGGATGCATCAAAATGTTCCATCTAGAAGACCATTTCAGCTTACAAGAATATAGCTGCAACAACTCTGAAAAAGCTTGGGCATAGTTGCATAATTGTCTCCTGTTAACATTGTTTTTATATCCATTTTTCATAATATCTTCGAAGAGCAAGGAAAGAAAGCTTTGCAAAAACCACCGAAAGATGAGGAAATTAGCACAGACCAAGCCACAATTTGCAAGTCGGGAAATATAAAGAAGTGATGTCATGATGTGGGCACTATGAAGATAAATGCTTGATGAATCAAACAGAAGTTAACAAGCATCTATTTCATCTGCTAAATAATTTCTTGAAACTGATCAAGATCTTCAAAATGACGCAAAAGCAGAAAAAATTTGTAAACTAAGATCATGCTTGTCATGTGCATAAGACTAGATAGTAAAACAAGGAAGGTAAATATGGCTTTCCAATCCAAACTCTTTTTAGTAAATGTGGAGGAAAAGTTTACATAGTTAAGATTAAACATTTAATGCAATAGAGAAGTAGTCAGAATTTTCACTCCTATCATTCTCATTCTCTGTGAAGTACAAACCAAACCTGATCTACATTCAAACACAAGGCGAACAGAGACAGCATGAGCCCAATGAATCCCAAGAGCAGCAACAAGATGAGAATCACTTGTTGGATGTTCCAGATTGTTGCTAAGCCTCTGAACTGCATAAGATATTTGCTACATATATTGCTAATTTCTCAAGAAAGAAATGTCCTTTACTATAGCTGACTGTAATACCTTCGAAGGAATGCTGTGGAGCGTCATCACCACTTTGAGATCTTACTTGATTAGTGACCACCACAGGTATACGGGAAAATTCAGCAAGTGAACTGAAAACCTCAAAGAAGTGAACTCAATCAAGCAAGGATGATGCTTGGAAAATGAAAAAAATAAAAAGAAAAAGGGAAGTGCACTACAATGTTAACCAAAAGGTAGAGTGATACAAGTCTCACTTTATGAATGAAATATGCCAACCCAATGACTGTTGTCTAACATGTCCTTGCCCTGAGTCTCTAAGTGGAAGTWAAAAAGAAAAGGATGTTAAAAACATTGCTTCAACCAGAGGACCATTTAGCAGCATTCGGAGAGAAGAGGAAGACCAGATAGCATTTTCAAGAGCTATGAAGACCGTAGCAAAATAGAAGTCAAACTTTCATTCTTCATCACACACAAAATAGCTAATAAATGCCTCTGCAGGACTCCACCTCTTTTTTTGCAAATAATATTAATTTTTTCCATTGCTTAAATCATTTCTAATCCAGAGAGAAACTACTCCGCTGCTTCACAGGTTTAGAATTTCCATCATACATAATTAATACATCCAATATAACAAACTATGCTTCATGCAGACTACAACAAGCCCATGTTACCAAATTAAAAACCTTTCCAAGTCATCATGCTGTCATCATGTGCATTATTGTATGTGATTGTTTCTCCATCCATAATGCACAGATTGACGCAAGAAGCAAGTGATGCAAGTAATTGAAAATGATCATCATCAGATGTCAGAATAAAGCAGAGAATTCAGTTCAGTCAATTCTATACCAGATAGACTCCAAGGACCTTTGAACTATTAAAAGAGACTTCAGTTCAGTCAATTCTATACCAGATAGCCTCCAAGGACCTTTGAACTATTAAACGACCATTAATCTCAAGAATACAATGTGAATGACAAATGTTCTTAATTCTGGTATCCTCAATATGTTCAAATAATACTATTACTTGTTTGCATTAGTTTGCAGAAAAAGTTTACTAGTTTGTACTCCCTACACACAGAAATGCAAAACTTACCATCAGAAAAAAAAGGGCAAAAAGGAATAATTCTTCAAACTAATAGCTATCCTTCTGACAGAATCAGAACTTGTACCAATCAATTTCCAAACAAATAAGACATGTATCAGAATATAAAAACTCATTCCGAAACTTGAGGCAGAACGAAGATAGAAGAAGGGATTCACCCGGAAACCAGAGCTGCTATGCTATCGATAATGAGCAACTTCACCTGATGTTTGAGGAGGGAGACCTTGATCTGTTGCAAGCTAGTAACAAATTTAATGCAACAAAACTTAGATACTTCAATTCAACAGGTTTTGTGACAATAACATGTAAGAGCATGAAACATAGAGACAAGATATACTCGAGTTTTTCCAAGGTATAGAAAAGGCAACACCAGTTCCTGTTCTTTTTATCTATGTATTCTATAAAAATTTCAAGCTCTTCTCCAATAGATCACCAGCTATAAAATGCAGCTCAATAACGTGAAAAATATGACATGAATTGTTTTCCTTTTCTATTTCACTGTTCTGAAAACCTTTTTACTATTTATGCCTCAATTTGTTCTTCCTTTTCCTTGAGATAACAAAATTTGCAAAGAAGAACAAGTGCAAAGACAACTTTTTTACACATGTAGAATACCAAGTAAAGCCATAATCAAACGGAATTGAGATGCCTTAACCTCGCTCTCCCACCCTGATCTTTATCTGCCTAAGCCAACAGTTTTGAGAGAGCCAGCTTCAGAGTTTACCCGCTCTCTTCTCTCATGGAAAGGAACAAAACGACAACATAGGCTCAAGTGGTTCTCATTTCATACTGATAAAGTTTACATTCCAATATTTCTCTCTGCGTCCGCAAGAAATCACTTCATTTAATTTTTGCTAACACACTTTAATGGCATCATCCATTCTTATGCTTGTTAGCATAGATTTGGATAAACTTGAAACCTTTCTGTGAATTCAGCAAGTGAAGCTGGACGCAAAACTAGGATTCTGCCTGCCATCTGCAATGAAGATAAAATAAGATTTCATGCAAATGTAAAAAACCCAGATAAAGGAAGGACACAGTTGCAAATCACTTTCTTCTCAAAAAATTAAAAATATAAAAAATCTAGGAGACAGGGACACATCCAGAGAAGGGATTGAAAGGTTGTGGCACATCATAATTAAACATGCTTAAAAGAGTATTTCCTCCACACATTTCTTTGTGAACTTAACCCTGGGGACAGAGATGGTGATAAGAGGGTTTCAAGAAATTCAACATTAAATGTGGCTTCTAATGCCAATTCACATCCATATTTGATATTGTTTACAATATGATCATGTATCATTTCCGTTGATGTGTTTAATGTCTTTAATATGAAACTAGAAATAATAATCTTATTTCGCATGATGTTTGCAAATTACTCAATAGATTCACCCACAGGATAGGAAAGAGTCAAATGGCTGGTTAAGAGCAGCCAGTCCTAATATAGGCCCTTAGACAGATAGAAGGAAAACATCACCTTGATTAGATCATCTCAAGTTGTGTCACATGAACACAATTTCTATTTATTTCTTCGATGAATTCAATTATTGATCATAATATCGCATACCTCCTGCGCCATTCCCTCAATGTGGAATACTTCAGGAAAACTACTAACTCCTATCTCGATCATCCTGGGAGGAAAAAAGGAAACGAGAATATTCGAACTATAGGACTGAGGAAAAGAACTGAGAAAAGAAAGGAAGTAGAAAAAAGTGGAAACTTTTACCTCCTTGAACTGAACTTGGATTCTGTATCAATGTATATGACATGACCATTTAGACCTCCATAACTCGAAGGCAGTGAAGCCAACAAAGAGAGCTTCAAGCAGAACTACAGTCGAGAGCGAGGGTGAGAGAGAGTGAGAGAGAGAGAAACCCCCCCAAAAAAAAAAAAAAAAAAAAAAAGAAAAGGGATCTCTTAAGCTTTAAAAAGCAGATGCATCAATTCACCAAAAAAGGAAACTATAAAAAAGGTGATCCAAGCAAAAAGTGCTATCCTGTTAGTTATGTATCTTTATTATATGACTAGATCTTTTTGAGTGAATGTTACTGCTTAAAAGGAAAAAGGCAATGAATGACGAATCCCTAACAGCGCCGATAAACATAAGCAAAGAAGCTGTTRCATATCCCTACCTAAGGTATGAGGATAACAAGCCAAGTATAGCAAAACATACAGAAATCTAAATTCTAATAGGAGTAGGCAGAGTCTTACTTGTGTTTTGCCAATCCCAGCAGGACCAACCAACTCTGTGACTACTCCAAATGGTATGCCACCACATAAGGCTGCATCGAGTCCTTTCAACTGGGTAGGAAGATGACCTGCCAAGTATTCATTCTGCATACGCTGCTCCAACAGTGATAGAACCTGAAAAGACAAATTAGTCATTGCTTTCTATTGAAGATGAAGAGAGAATTACATTCCTTTCTCCACTACTTAAGATAATGACCAGATCTCATAATTAAAACAAAAAGAAAACTTAACAAATCAGTACTTACAGTTTGATATGGAGGGCTAACAATTTCACTGATGTGTACCACTGCATTTGTTACTTCTGCTAACCCCACATCTAACAACTCCATCAGTTCCAATTCAGTCAATGACAGTGCATCCTAGAATCCCAAAATAAACTAGTCTTACACCTTTGACGTGCATTCAAGGATCCAATTGAAGGTCCCACTCAGTACATTTATTAAATTAGAAGGAGATGAAACTGAAAATGAGGAGACTTCATGGAGATGAATATATGCAGGAATGGATCATCTTTCAAGTTGATCATTTCAATTTACGTCAGGCAATTTTTAATCTTCAAATAGCATATCTCATCCCTTTTCTGCAGTAATCTAAGCCCAAAAGGAGGTGGACTAAAATGAGCAAATACGTTGTAAGGGGAATGTATTTAAAAGTAACCAATCTCAGAAAGCTAGACCAGGCTGGATCAGAACGTGGTTGAGGCTTTTCAGGATAATTATGGAGATAATAACTTACACTTCTTACCACAAAATTTTCAATTGTAGTAAGTTATGAAGAGTAATAGCATAATTCTACTTTTTTAAATAAATAAAAAACTAATAGAAGAACCAAAAGAAAAAAAAAGGACATGATTCTACGTTCGAGTTCTTAAATTTAAGAAATCAAGAAGCACCGAATACACGATCCGCAGTAAAAATTATGGAAGTCCAAACCTTGGCAGTGATGATGTTGCGAGCCGCAAAGATGTTGGCTATTGATTTGGGAAGACCCATTTGACTGATCAATTTGTTGGCCATCACCTTCCTGCACACACAGTGCCTCAATACTTCCTAATTTGGCGGGTGTTCAATATATCCGTTAGTTTCCCGCCAAAACGTTGGAACCCTAAGCTTACTAGTAAGAGGCAAGGGTTTTTTATTCTGTGTTCTTGCGGGTTAATTACTGACTCCAAAAGACGAAAGATGTATAATCGCCTCTCCGTCTGCAACAATTCGGCTCGCCGTAATAATCCAGGTCGAAGACCAATATAGTTCTCCGATTGTTACTTTCAAATATTTTGAACCAAATAAACAGAACTAAGCAAATACCAACTCAAGTGACTTCACAAGTTAAAGAGTGCAATATAGTGATAAAGAAATTCAATATATATATATAGATGAACAAGGAATTGAATCGTTACAGATATCCAGACAGTTGCTGGTTAAGCCCTAATAAGGAATTGAATAGGTTAGAGATATCCAAGTAGTTGCTGGTTAAGCCCTAGGCTTCCCTTCCTTGACAAGAGCAAAGCAGAGCTCACACCTCTCCTAAAAGACCATAACAGGACAGTCATTCCTTCATCCGATTTGTTGTTCTTGACAACCTTATTCCAAGTAGTCACCAACACATAATTTTCACTCGTTTTGCCACAGCTTTTATCGCTTATATCCCATTTCTTCAAGTTTATATCTTACTCTGATCAAGAGAAGGCTCAATCATCAATGCTTCGATTGCACTCTTTCCTCTAATTTGGTCGTTGATTTTCAGAATTTCCTTTTCCTTTTCTGTCAGAAAATCATTCTTCACTTGCTTACCCATTCACCATGTGTTTCCTATGGTAACTGAATTCATGAATTATGGTTAATAAACAATACGAGCTGCCAGCTATATCAATCAGAGTAATCTCAAATTAATTGTTTATCGATAACTATTCAATAATTCTATGAAAAATTAATCATATCGAATCGTATTTGAGATTGAGTTCATGTTGAAGTTGATAAATGCATTACCTATAAAGTATGCATTCGTGTATATTCTATAGATCTGTCCATACTAAATTAAAAATTGAAAAATGATATGCAAAAAAAATATTACGATATTAATTTTGAAATTGTATATTTTGTAGGAATAGCATTGAGTATTGTTCAACAAATTCTTTATCAATGATTGAAGAATACGAACTTTTAGAGTTATGATCGACATGAATTGATTTATAATCAAATTGTTTTGGATCGATTGTCAACGTTAGTAATCCATGATTATACAATTCGAACAATTTCAAATTTGTCTCAAATAAAAAATAATTAAACCTCTCGATTCAAAAAAAAATTCAATTAACAATTCAATTCAAATTTAATTAATAATTAATTAAAATTAAAAATTAATATTTAATTAAGATTTAGATTGGGTCTAAAAAAACAAGGCATTCCTTGATCATTCCAAAAGTTGTTTAAACTTCTCATTTAATTTAGATTAAAAATATATTTTTATATTAGAGTAATAATTTTAAACTATTCTTGTCAATATTGAATGATAATGATAGGTTTCAATAACAAACATTATATACATCAACTCACATCTATTCAAATTTCATTTATTTGATATTTAATTGAGTTAAAAGTTAAGAAATATCGTAAACATAAGAAATTGAATTATCTCATTTTTCCTGGTCAGATCAATAAAGTCACGAAATATATACATACATACTTTTAATAGATTTACCTGGAGCAATACATGATTTTTCTTTAGTCTTTTTGGGGTCGAGTTTAATCTTAAGAGGTCTAGGAGTWGTATTACTTCATAATTCAATTTATTTTGCCTTCTCYTTAAGATTGAATCTTATTTTATATTCTATTGAGTTCCTACTTCATAATTGCTGCCCAACTACTTATTTACGTAGTGGCTATAAATATGATATGCCTAAGAGTCAAGTTGGTAATTTTTCTTACATTTCCTGGAGCCCAAGTACCATACCTGCCACCAAAATATAGAGCCGTGAATATTAGAATAAAAGCACCRAGACCTAACAAGGTTAAGTGAATACCTAAGCTTGTCTTGTGACTTCTTACAATAGATCCCGTTCGTTCCGCCATCCTGACCAGTGAATCATTAGGATTCCTTTTTCACTAAAATCTTTTGTATTCATAGCTTTCATCATTCTCATCGCTTTTTACTTAGTGCTTAGGTCCAATTTTACAGTGAAGCTTATAATAAAATTTGTTCTTAAGTCAATCTTCTTAATCTTTATTGGCTCGAAGCTAGTAATTTTTTTTTGGTTTTGTTCTATAATCTATAATAAGAGTCATCTAATAATGTTATATGTTATATGTTATAGGATTGATGCTTTATTACATTGTCTTTTATGAGATGACTTATAGACCTTACATGTTGAAATTCTATATCATTGATATTTTTTTCTCTCTTTCCTCATCCTTCCATTTATTCACGTCTTTCTACTCTATTTTATTTTACAACTTAAATTAAAATCAGACCTCTTTTTTTGGCAGCAAAAAATTTTAGTTGCTGTAAAGATATGACGATATCACATCTTGACTGGTTCTTTAGGTCGAGATAATATGAAGTGATGAGTTGGTTATTAGTTCTATAGTTGTGCTAGGCTGATCTTTTTTAATCTTAACCTTAAAAAAAATTAACAAATCACAAACTAAGCATAGCAATTTTCTCAAATTGTCAATCGAATTTTTATTCAGCCGTATATAATTAAGAATTAATTGATAGTTTTGAGCAAAAGAACGAAAAGGTCCCCTTTTCTTCTATTTATTTTCTAAAGGTTTATTATTCCTCGTATATAGATATCCAAATTTTTATGTCTAATACACCATAGATAGTTTGAATTGTATATGAACAATAATCAATTTTAATATATATATATATACACACACACACATTTAATTGGGTACAATGGTAAGTAGAGTTGTCTCCCGTAGGGAATGGCGAATCAATTTTCTTTAACAATAAGTTCAACTTGGGTAACCAAAATAATGAACCAACAATTAAATTTAAGCAAGGAAACAATATATTGTAGAGCACTAACTTTAAAAATAAACTTCTCAATATAACAAGATTTTAGTTAAGGTAATTAAATCCACTCAAGTTCATGCATTTGTTCATTGATTCTATAATTTACTCAATATTCACAAATAAATTAGTTATAGTTATCAAGGATCATTTTAAACAATCAATCCCTCCTCAAGTGTTGATAATTAAAAMGAAAAGCCTTATTAATTATCCCCTAATCGATAGACAACCCTGAGTAGTACATTAAAAATTGGAGAGACTCAACTCTATTCAATAAGCTCATATAGCATGCTTATTAAACTAGCRAGTTTTTCCCCCTTGACAAATCTCACATAGTGCCAATTTAGCCAATTTTGGATTTGTCTAGTTTAACTTAGTTATTTAACTTCACAAAATATCTGTATATAACATTCAATCAAGTCAAACAATAATTAACAATAATTACAAATAATTGAATATATAAACACATTGAGATCTCACAAYTGGTCTAAACTAGTACTTAAGATGGAGGATTGGTGATTCTCTTASGCCCCCTACCTCTCTTGTATTCCCTTTATATGGATGATAGGAATAACAAATTTCTCTACATTATCTAAAAAAACTAATTCAAGTATTTAAAACTTAATCCGATAAAGAAAGCTAGTATTTAAATATCAAATTACTTATCACAATGCATATATATCCCACAAATCCTCCTTAGACAATAGGAGTCTCTCCACAGGTAGTCTTCCAATCTTGAAAATAATTTTTGAAATTCATCCATCCACGTGCCCACGCGGTAGATTTGTGTACTTCTGAAATTTTGCCTCAAATTGCTTCAATAATGCCTCATTTTCTCCTACTATCATCAAAGAGTCCTAACTGGATAAAATATCAATAAAACACATAATTAGTGTCATAAATCCGTTCCAAAGTTCACCAAAAAAAAAATATATATATATAATTATTGCACTAATTTGGACTCTATCAAGAATCCTACSTTCTTGAATCCATTCGACACATGCAATTTCTTTTCTGTCAATACGACCTACAATTCATACTTGAAGTCCTTTTGTATCTACTTGTTTAGTTAATTCAATAGCTTTTTCCATTGCTTTTTGAAATGAAACTCTATTCTTTAATTGTTCGCATATAAATTCTGTAAGAATATTAGGGTTCCCATAAGGTTTTGCAATTCTTTTGATAGCTATGTTAAGTTTTCGGTTCATATAATTAAACTCTTTTTGTAAAGTCATTTGTAATTCTTAGACCCCTTGCGGTCGACTTGCTAGTAAGAACTTGGGGACTAAAGCGTCTCATTTCGGTTAATTAGCAACAATTTTTTMGTGGACTTCTGGAAATCTGTTTCATGTAGCTTGCCAAGAAAATTGGAATCATGGGTACAAGACCCTTTACATGCAAGACATATTGCTCATGCAATTTGGAATCCTCATTTTAGCCAACTGGCCGTCGAAGCTTTTACTCGAGGCGGGGGCTCTTAGCCAGTGAATATTGCTTATTCTGGCATTTATCAGTGGTATACAATRGGTTTATGCYCTAATGAAAATCTTTATATTAGAGCTATTTTCTTTTTTTCTTTCTGCCCTGTTCATAGTAGCAAGTTGGTTATACCTATAAGTAAAATGGAAACCAAGCYTTTCATYGTTCAAAAATGCTGAATCTCATTTGAATCATCATTTATCAAGAGTGTTTGGCGTAAGTTCCTTGGCTTGGATAGAGCACTTTGTACATGCCTCTATTCCTAGATCCAGAGGAGAGTATGTTCAATGGAATAATTTCTTAGATATGTTGCCGTATTCCCAAGAGTTAGGTTCACTTTTTACAGGTCAATGGAATCTTTATACTCAAAACTCCGATTCAAGTAGTCATTTATTTGGGACCTCCCAAGAAGTAGGAACTGCCATTCTAACTCTTCTTGGAGGATTTCATCCAGAAACGCAAAATTTATGGCTGACTGATATTGCTCATCATCATTTAGCTATTGCATGTATTTTTCTCATTGTTGCTCATATGTATAGAACAAATTTCGGGATTGGCACAATATGAAAGATCTTTTAATGCACATGCTCCTTTAGGGGGACAATTGGGACGTGGGCATAAGGATCTTCATGACACAATTAATAATTCGCTTCATTTTCAATTAGGTGTTGCTCTAGCTTCTTTAGGGGTTATTACTTCCTTGTTAGCTCAACACATGTAGTCTTTACTACGTGACTTTACTACCCAAGCTACATTATATACACATAACCAATATATTACAAGATTTATCATGATAGGAGCTTTGGCTCATAGAGCTATATTTTCATAAGAGATTACGATCCGGAGTAAAATGAAGATAATGTATTGGCAAGAATGTTAGACCATAAAGAAGCTATCATATCTCATTTAAGTTGGGCTAGCCTCTTTCTGAGATTCCATACTTTGGGAGTTTATGTTCATAATGATGTCATGCTTGCCTTTGTTACTCCGGAGAAACAAATATTAATCGAACCTATATTTGCTCAATGGATACAATCGGCTGACGAGAAAACTTCATATGGGTTCAATGTACTTTTATTTTCAACAAGTGGTCCGACATTCAATGCGGCTCGAAGCATCTGGCTACCTGATTCGTTAAATGCTATTAACAAAAATAGCATTTCATTATTCTTAACAATAGGTCCTAGAAACTTTTTGGTTCATCATGCTATTGCTCTGGGTTTACATACAACTTCATTGATCCCAGTAAAAGGTATTTTAGATATACGTGGGTCTAAGTTAATGCCAGATAAAAAAGATTTCAGTCATATTTTTTCGTGCGASCACTCGGGACGAGGCAGTACTTGCAATATTTCACCATGCGATGCATTTTATTTGGCAGTTTTTTGGATATTAAATACTATTGGCATTGAAGCATATCACATTGTGGCAGGGTAACATTTCACAATTTAATGAATCTTTCACCTATTTGATGGGCTAGTGAAGAGATTATTTATAGTTAAAATTTTCACAACTTATCAATGAATATAATCCTTTTGGTATGCATAGTTTAACAATTTGGGCATGGATGTTCTTATTTGGACATCTTGTTTGGGCTATTGGATTTATGTTCTTAATTTCTGGCATGGTTATTAACAGGAARTGATTGAAACTTTAGACTGGGCTCATGAATACACACCTTTAGCCAATTTGATTCATCGGAGAGATAAACCTATGGCCCTTTCCATTTGCAAGCAAGATTAGCTGGACTAGCCCACTTTTCGTATGTTATATATTCACTTATGCAGCTTTCTTGCTTGCCTCTACATCGGGCAAAATTGGTTAAATTGTTGAATTCTTTTTTAAATGTCTTGTATCAGCGAAAAGATCATTTCTTTTGATAGAGAGGGGGCTAGCTTATTATATTTTTACATCTAGGAATCAACTTGTATCATGGACACTAATAGGAATTGAACCATTATGGCAAGGAAATGTTTGATTAAGCAGGAGAGAAGAGGCAAAAATTGGAACAGAAATATCATTTGATTCATCAATCCTTAAAAAAAGAAATAAGCAAAGTTCCGTCATTGAGTGAGAAATGGAAAATTTATAGAAAGTTAAAATTCTCACCACGGCATAGTGTAGCTACAAGCCTTCATCGATGTTGTTTTGCGACCGGATGGTCYGGAGCTAATTATCGAGACTTTGGACTATCCGCGGACATATACTTTGTGAAATGGTCCATGCATGTTTGTTGATAGGAGCAACAAGATTGAGGTGGTAAYGATCTTTTTATAAGAGTTGAAATCACTTATTTTGGCTTTTTTACCTTATATTGTAAGATGGATCTCAAAAAATATGAAATATCTCCCTCCAAGCCATTCATAAGACTTTCATTGAATAGGCTTTCCACAGAATTCTATATATCTATGAGATCGAGTATGGAATTCTATTCACTCACTTTAAAATGAGTATCCCTTTCACTCGTTCCTCTGCTAGGATTGGAAATCTTGTATTTTACATATCCATACGATTGAGTCATTAGGTTTCTCAAATAGTGTAAAAAGAAGTGCTTCGGAACATTGTTATTTGACTCAAACCTGTTCTAAAAAGTCGAGGTATTTTGAATTGTTTGTTGACACAGACAAAGTTAGGGAAAAACTTTGAAATTACTTCAATATTGAACCTTGAACATATAAGAGTGCCGAACCTAATCTCTTTAGAAAGAAATTTTTTTGTCTCATGATAGCTTGCTCCAATCCCCTCATGAAACTTTCGTTATTGAGTTAGCTATACACTTCACATGCTTCTAAAGATTCACATGCCATCATAAAATGATACAAGTCTTGGAAAGATTGGCCCTCAGGGTCCTTTTCTTCCGGAACGATCTTGAATTCACGGAATAGAATCGAAATCTTGAAGTCCATCACCAAGAGACCCTTTTAGTTTCTTGACGAATTTACGAGAACTCCCATGATAATCAACAACCACACCATTGGTAGAGCTTGATGATTTCCCTCCCCTAATCTTCATTTAGAAAACTTTTCRTTTTCTAATCTCTAGAAACTTAAGAAGACAAAAGASTCACAGAACTTGAAGAAACTTGTGTTAAATAATCTAAACAGAAGATAATAGAGAAACTAAAGAGTAAGGTTTTATTGAGATAATATAATATGATATATTGTAATGTCTTACAAAGAGTAATCATCCAAAGAATCTATTTATAGGTTACCAAACTCTCAAAGAAAAAATACTGATCAAATATATGACAAATGCCAATACTCGAATGCATCCTAATCAAACTCTAACAAATTAAATCATAACTAAATCAATAACTCTAATATCTTTCACACCCATCCTCAAACTCATGATGATGCGTAATCATCGAGAGTTTGCCAACTAGAAAATAAAAACTAAATTATGCTAATACTGTCACATAGAACATGAGGAGGTCTATCCTCTAGAACAAACATGAGGTCTTCCCTCCAGAACGAGGTTTGCCCTCGAGAACAATTTGAAACAAGTCAAGGTCTGTCTCCCAGAACAAGGTCTGCCCTCTAGAACAATCTGAAACATGTGGAGGTCTGCCCTCTAGAATGAGGGAGGTCTACCTCGATGTAARTAAACAGTTTGACTAGTGCAAAGAAGGTGAGTAAACTATCTAATGAACAAGAAGATAAATAAACCAATATTTTGGAAAGAAATTAGCAATCAACGAAAGAAACCTAAAAACCTAAACAATTGTAACATCAATTTTTTATCGAAGATCGAAGTCACGGGGAGTCATCCAAACAATTGATTTTTGAAACTTGAGAAACAAAACCCAAAGTCTCAACATTATAAGCTAGATTAAACTTTCTCCATGAAACCTAAGCTAGATTGAAATTTTCTTCATGAAACCTACTATGATACCAAGTTATAATCTATCTAAACGAAAGATAATAGAGAAATTAGAGACTAAGGTTTTATTGATATAACATGATGTAATGTCCTACAAAGTAATCATCCAAAGAACCTATTTATAGGTTACCAATAGGTTACCAAACTGCCAAACTAAAATACTTATCAATATATGGCAATGGTCAATACTTGAATGGATCCTAATAAAGTTCTAACAAATCAAATCATAACTAAATCAATGACTCTATAATATCTTCCACAACTTGAAGAATGTTTGGGCGGAAACTAATGTTTCTAAAACGAATAGCAGTGAGTGATTATTATAAGAGTAGAAAGAGGTTTCCTTATTTCTACAGGATTTCTAAAACTAATTGCTCTGCATGCAGGTTTCCTAATTTTTTAAGGATATGTAGTTCCTTCCTATGGTATTAGACTTATAATAGCTTTTTCCAGCTTAGCGTGGGAAAATATTTCCCTTTTCTATGTCAAAAAACCAATGGAGGCATTCTTATTGGTTAAAGTTTGTGAAGAAGATAGTATCCTCATATTAAAATGTAGAGATCTTAGCATCAAATTAGGGCTCGTTGATCATAAATGGGAATTTACTTCAATGAATAGGCAGGCTTTTTCTGTTCTAATGGTCAAAATTTCTTTTGAACAGATGAAAAATAATTGTGTGCAAATTAGGGCTTTGCTCTTACTCTAGTGATCGGTTGTCCTCAGGGGTTCAGCAGTTAACTAACAAGAGAAAATATGCTGCTAAAGCTTGTCCTCCTCATGCCTAACCGCCTCGTCCAGTTTGTGTAATCTGACCACGCCATTTGCGTGATGTTTCTTCGCCAGAGCTGTGTGATGTCAATGATGGTAACGAACCTATACTTCCTTCTCTGTTCTGGAGTTGCTTGCCTAAATGAAAAGTATCCTCTGTTTGGCATTAAAACAATTGACTGCGATGTTTTCATCATCATTCTTGAGAAGGTCGCAAATTTCAAGTTTCTTATGAAAACAATCTCATCCCATAAATTACAAAAAAATGAAGGTGTCTAGAGGACCTGCAACATGGCATACGACTGACTGTAACGAAACTAAGCAAAGTCACTAGTCCACTTTAGACGGCTCAAGATTGAAATCTCTATGCTCTTCTTTTGGTATAGCTGTGCTCCATCGAGCACTTCTGGAAAATCAAGAATCCTACTGATGGGAAGGAATGATCAGCAACGCAAACGGAATAAGTTCAATAACACTAATTCTTCCCAAATGCCCTTGGCAACTAGAGACAAAATAACAACATGAAAAAAGAAAGCAAATATAATACACAAGATTTTAGGCTAGTAAAACCTCCCATTAACTAGCGGAGTAAACATCCACCGGGATCCGTGGGCCACTTAATATCTCGCACTATAATCGCAATAATGGGTTACAACCAAGGCTTTCTTCTCTATACTAATGAGGTTTTAGAAGCATGACATCAACTTCATGCAATAGTCCTACAATTAATTCTTAGAACACCAACAAGAATCAAGAGAGGAATTAACACCGCAAAACAATCTAAACTCTTGCACCTCCGAAAAGTCACTCAGAGAAGGAGCCTAGAAAGCTCAAAATCAGTCTCCACCGTTCAATAACGTACGGCTCTGTATGTCCGAAGACTCGTGACAAAGTTTTCGTGCGCAATCCAACGTTTGACCGCTGCGTAAGACTGGATTGTTTAGAAAAATTGTGTCGGTAGCTGAGACAAGGCTGGCGGAAATATTCTCTCTTTTGTTTTTCTTGTTTTTTTAGCTCTCCTTGTAAAAGCCCTAGCGTCTTTTGGCTCAATTTTAAATAGCTAATGGTATCCCACTAAGTGGTCCTATGTATACCTCACATACATGGTTGCCGTTTGCTGTCTTTGTTTAGCTCATTAATTATGTGCGATACGGGATGTGGCCCATGATACCAACCACCCGGTACGACTTATCCTGTCACATCTTTCTTGGACCACGCGCACCACGACTGTAAACCATGACCAGACTAAACGTATACATAACCCAAGGCGCGACACAACTGCTATAGCGACACCAAGACAAAAGACTCTAGAAACCTTCCACTTACACGACAACATCTATACGCAACATATCTCTGTCGAACTTACCAGTGGTGACATGCACGGAGAGCTGAGATAGCAGATAGACGACAAACGCGTCGCTCATGCAACAACTTATAAGCAGTATACTAATGCAATCATGAACGCGTCACAAAGAAGAATGATACGCCTCACAACCAGATCATCCTCTTCACTCCGAATAAGAAAGTGCGAAGGGAATTCGCTCTCGATTACACGAGAAACCCGCACCGTCGAGAATCCAGACACGGAGATCGACACGGAAGTAGGGTAGGAGTAAATATGTAAGCTAGATATTCACCTACATGGATGACCAATAACCTTCCTCTATAGCCGCGAGTCAAGAGCATATGAGATCAGCGTGATGTTTCTATAGGTGCCGCATGATCAGAGCTTTAATGATACAATGTTAAAGCCTCCAACCTGTACGCTCAGAGTCGAAGTCATCCACGGCGTGAGCTAGAACTAAAAATCGACGCATATACTGCGATCCCAAGATATTGACTCTGAGATAAATCAATATCTCTAAAGTTGGAAAACTTATTTCAACTAATGTTTCTGACACAGTACCGATCTTGGAATATTGTCCAACGACGACGACATCGTTCTTTCCGACCAATCGTATTTTGCATGTTCTCATCTCTCTTACGCGATTCGTGGAGTTGATTATCCCCTTCAAATATAAATGTTTCAAATGCCACGTATCAGTAGTAATTTGAACTCGATCTCAGTCAAAAATGCACTTTGCCTTTGCTTTCAGGCCACACATATATTAATGTTCTTCTAAGTTTAAGCTCTAGAGCTTCCTGACTTCTTTGTTTTCTGTTTAAATGGCGAACTTGAAAGATGGAATTATTCCCATTTTATAACTTGGAAAACTTTGAAGATATATACCTGTAATTTTGTGAGTTTGCACTGAGGAATCAGACCCTATTTGAAATTTGGCTTTTCAAGAACGAAAGACTGTTTCTTTTGCTTCCTGCAGCATTTCCAAATTTTTATTTAGATAAATTAGTTGCTATAGAGGTTTAAAAGCAATATGATCAATGCTCTAAAGAAATTATTCAATGATCTTTTAAGTCAACTAGTATTGAAAAGGAATCAATGATTTGCATCTGTTTATATATTTGTGGCTTTTTGGCCTCGTTTGGGATGATGCATATGAGACCTCAAGTGAAGATGAATCGAGTATAAAGGATGAATAATTATTATGAAGCCTTAAGAAGGATTAAATTCTTCGCTCGTATATACCTTGCACCCATGTTGTTGGTCAATCAAG
>MEJB01000004.1:1291626-1307980 GCA_001752375.1 Rhazya stricta | reverse complement strand
TWRARWTTTTRRRCMRYTATATWTWWWWTWATTTTCTAACAAAATTTATATTCTCATATTACTTTTAACTTTAATGTAATTTTATAATCATCATAAAAAATTTAAGAAAAAACTGGTAAAAATATCATTCCTCTTACACATTCAAACTATAGGTAATAGATAGATGAAAAAAAAAAAAAAGAACAAAACGGACGACCTTTCATCATAAGGTGAGTCATCCTTATCAAAACCAAGAAGAATAAAATAGATCAAGAAGTACAAAATGGCAATGTTCTTGAAACCAAACAGACATAATTTCAAATGATCCAAAGTCATAACTCTTTATGTTGCTTGCAAGTTTATATCTTCGTTGCGACCGACCACCGGCATCTGTGGCAACTTGTGGAAGAAGACAAAAAAAATGTTTTGTCACTGCCGACCAAACTAAACCTAAGATCTCATCTGGTTTCAAATTTCTTCTATTGTCCCTTGGAACACAAAACAACACGAAAAACACACACGAGCAAATGTGAACATAAATTATTGATACTATAAAAAGGTTCCCCGACAGTATCATACGTCAACTGAATAAACCTCCCTTTAGATACTCTCAACTACTAAATATMTAGCCGCCTCAACAACTCTATACAGCTTCTCTGTTTCAGCAAATTCAGTTCCAATAGCAACTGATAATTTGATGGGTTTGCTTATGGAGGATTTGATGCTGCAGAAAGAGAAAGACCTCCCCGGATCAAAAGGAAAAGCTACAAACRTTGTCCCGAGAAGGGGAATGATCAAAGTGAGGATTCTTGKAGAATTGGTGCAGAACAAGAAAGACCCTTCCGGAGCCCTAAGAGGGTATCCCAGAAGCCCTGTTCCGAGGAGGGGGATGATCAAACTGAGGATTCTTGAAGAATTTTTGCAGACGCTGGTTCCTCCCTCGCTCCCCAAAAAACTTCGATGAACTTGGATCTCTTGTTCCACCCCTGCTTGAACTGTACTATGATTGTGATCCTGATGATGTTTTGGCCATTTCTTTCAATAACTTGACTTTTCTATGCTTTGTTACTCTAGTAGTTTTGAATCAACGAGAAATTTATAACCAGGAAAATATAAATATGTATTAAGAAGTGTTCTTGATTCCTGAATCAAGTCAAAAACCTGCGTACGAGGGCTTCCTGGTGGTCAGACAAAGTCCAATTATTCCCAGTCTTGGAGCCTTTAAATAAATTTATCCTCAAAGGTAACCCTTAAAGGCCTGCTGTCTATCTTCACAATCCACCACGCACTAACCCAGATTGTTTAATTAATAATTCCAACTGAATCTGAATCTTACCGTATTTGTCTACAACATCTCTGAGCAAAGCAGTTTCGACATATTCGCCGTATTTCCATTAAAAGAAAGGACAACAGACGAAACTGTCCACTGCCACCTCTCATTCCGAGACTTGTCGGCTGATCTCCGAGCATCGAATGTCCTCAGCAGTTTTTAATCTSAGTGCGTCAGTTATTTTAGTAATGGCGGCTGGACTGATAAGATTGTCTTTGACTGCCGTTCTCTTCSCTTACCATTTCAGTTCATTTAATTTAGGCTCAATTTCACCAATATTTGCATTTCATTTATCAGCCAAGTCGACTTCCTATTCTCGATTATTACGTACGGTAAGGAAATCGTCTTAGGTTATAAATCATTTGATATATTTTAATTATATTTTTCATTTCTTAATTTATCATTAGTAACATTGATTCGTGCTCATAAGACTTAAAATATCACATAGATAATAATTATAATTAAATCAGAAGCTTACCATATTTGTTGACTACYTTATTGAACAAGGCAATTTAGATATGAGACGTACTAGAAGGCTCAACAGAGTTAAYTTTTACTAGGCTCCCCTATACTCCACTTATACAATTATAAGAATAAGGATTAAGGATAAAAARGTAGCTCCGAATCTTCTATATTTTTCTACRATACTTTTTTCTGCTATTCTAGTTAGAATATGAAAGTATATATTTTAACTTTTATAATAGAGGAAAAGAGGTGTTGGAGGGATCAAAATATATACACGTCGTGTTTCGATTAGTTAGTAGGGGTGTAGCAAGAATTATAATAGAAAAGTATACTAGAAGATCTCTAGTACAAAAATTCCCCCTCTATTTTAATTAAATTGTCAATTATATATCTAATAGTTTAATTTGACCATTTCCTCATATTTAATGGAATCTATTCAATGTGTGGCAGAAAATTTATGTGGACCTCACATATCCTACTTAAAATATCATTTTTACCCCTAATCTTAAAATACTCCTCAATATATCTTCATCATCTTTCCCAACTCCTAATCTTAGAAGAAAAATTAGCTCCTTATACCCTTGAATTATTTTCGACTTTTCCTAAATSTCCTTCATCTTTGTTTTTAATTTGTTATATCCTTAAACAATTTATAATTCAAATTTTTATGTCTCTCCACGTCGGAATCCGACAACCTCCATTTAGGAGCAAAATTGCCAAACTATGTTAATCTCTCACCAGAATTAAAACGAAAATAATTTTTCTCAAAAGAAAAACTACTCTTCTTCTTCTATGATTTAGTGCTACAAATCTTTATCTTCTTCACCCTAAGATGAATTTTTTTGGAAAAATTGTGTCCATAAAGAAATTAACATAGTTTGATGACTGTCCTTGAACTAACGCTCACGTGCATTGCACATCACCTGATGTTGCTGGATTTCGCCATGGAAAATCATAAATAAACGAACATAAATTGTTCAAGGACATAAAAAATTTGAACGTAAATTGCTCAATAACATCAAATATTTAAAATAAAGATGAAGGATATTCACAAAGAGTCAAAAATAGTTCAAGGGTATAACGAATTAATTTTTCATTTTCAAATATATGTATGTAAATTAAAATTTGTCTGAATTTGAGGGCGAAAATTTTGCAAATATTCAAAAAATCTCTGGCATTTTGGTCAAAGATGATATTGTMAATGCCTCCGAAGTCTAGGCCGGGAGATTGCTTCAGAAATTGCATCACAAGTTCATTAGGCAGAGATAAAATATAGGGAAAGATGGTTCTTTGTGAGAATACAGATGGCCAATTACAAGAGAGAAAGCTCAGATGCTAATAATCCAAGCTGGGGTTACAGGTAAGGAGGTGGGGGAGAGGGTCGCCACGGCCAAAGACGAAGGAATGGAGAGCAAATTAAAAAATATATATATATTATGGATAGTATTTTTTATAATAGAAACTTTATATAAAAATATTAACTTTATATAATATTTTTAAAAAATTGGCGACCATTTTAACCTTCTCARGTGTGATTGTATAAATTATTTTTACTTTTTTAATTGTAAATCTCATATTTAATTTATCTTTAAATAAAYTAATTCATGTGGGACGGACAACGCAAAGCCAATTCCGCGTTTCGCCATACTTGGAGTGTTTCCATTAGAAGAAAGGGACAACTGAAAAAACTGCRACCGGTCCCACATCTCACTACGAGACTTGTGGGACGATGTCCCCACGGCCAACGGTTTTTAACTGCGTGCGTCCGTTATGTTAGTTATGGCGGCTTTACCTMTCAATACTTATATTATTTTTCCATTTACATCACTTTTATCAAACTCAATGAATTAAAATCCAATAAATTTACTTATTTTCTATGAAAGACAATTAAATATAAATATATATATATATAGATGGGAATAATATTGATATTTAATCAAAGATATTTCGAGAAAAAAATTATAAATCGAGCTTCAAAATTTTAAAGTATAGCATATGAATTGAGGGAAAAGAAATCAAAAAAAGATTTTAATAGTTCGGAAGAAATTTTAATTAATATATGAGAGTATAATATGAATTTCATATCGTTGTATTTAACAACCTCTATCTTTTTATCAACTAACTCTACGATTTATTCTAGATTATATTACGGTGTAAAAATCATCCTTTGATGTATTTTAATTATTTCTTTTCATTTTCTGAGTTTATTGTCAATTTTAGAGTAAAATGTAACATTTTTTTAATGGGAAGAAGTCAACTTTCTAGAGTATCAATTTCTAATTTTGCGTGACTAATTTTGATTGTATTTTGGGCTAACTTCCTAGCAACTTCTTCAATGAGTCTCATTCCATAGTACATTTGGGTATCCGCGAATACATAGTGGTTTTATGGAATTTGCACCCCAGAGTGTGCTCAATTACAATAAAAAATAATGTTATTTAATTCAATATTGCCTGAGTAAAAGTATTGTATAATAATATATATAATCGTATTTCTTTATTCAATACATTTATTAGTATTGAGATATTATTATAATTGCGCATTAATTTAGCAAAATAATTCGCCTCATCATTGAACTAAATAGCACTACTCATTACCAAAATATTAAAATCAAGTTATTTTATCCATTCATTGATTTGGAAATTTGTAATTTCTATTTTTCTCGAGACTCGTTATTTTTATGTTTGTGAAGTTAATTCAATGTGATTCTTATTCTAAGAAAGCTTGGTCCAAAGTTATTTCGAGATGACACAACAATTAGAAATTGAAGACGAAACCTTAATTCAACTTAACAATTTGCTTACGGATTACTTCAAACTAAAGTTCGTGATTTTACTTTCCAAGAATCAAGATTATTAATGATCTTTTGTGTTAGGATTTTAATATTGAATTTCCTACCATTCGAGGAAAAAAAAATCAACACTAGATCATAATAGTTTTAGTTATAAAAATTCATTAATTGCTAAAGGAAGTTATAACTTACATTAATTGTAAGATTTTTCTGATATTTTAAAATTACGTAATTAATAAAATTTAAGATTCCCTCCAATATTCCTCCCCCAATGGTTGCTTAACTTTCTCCAGACGGCATCCACATGTTTTCCACGTAGACGCGGTTTTTTTGAGTTGCGCCTTTTTTTTAAATCTTCCCTGCCCTCCATGGGTTGAAATACTCCATAATCCATATCTAGCATATCGGGATGCTTTGTATTAAAAAAAAATAGAAATAAGTTTTTTTCTCCTCCAAGATTCGATATGTGCCTTAATTAAATATGTATTTGTCCATTAACTTATTAATTATATTTAACTATCTTAATTTACTCCAAGAACCGATAAATTAATAAAATTAAAGTTCAAATGATCTTAATTGAAATGCATTTTTTAATTTTCATCCTAGAAAATAAAAATGAAAAAATGATTGCTTCAAAATGGGATTTTGTCTTTTTTTTTTTTTCCTAAGGACATTTAACATAAAAAATATGTGACTTTAGATTTATGCATTACATATTAGAAGTTTTGAAAAGTAAATATATTTATGAATTAAGGTATACCTTTTAAGTCCATAAAATTCAAGTATCTCGATAGTGATATTGAATTCTCGGACGTGCGCTCTTAACTGTATACGCGCAACAACCCTGGGTATCTGGGCACTGGACGCCGGGATGTTAGGCACTGGGCTCCTGGCACTAGGCGCCCATCTAAATTACCTTTCTCTTTCTTTTTGTTTTTTCCCTGTCATCATCCAAACACACATCATATTCAATGCAGCTTCCTTCTTCCCTTCCTCTTACTCCTTGAGAAAAAAATATAGAAGTAAATATAGAGTCAAAATGAATACYTCATCAAGATATTAAAATGAAAGATTTTGATTTTGATTCAAAACGTACTTTTTTTAGCTCATTATAAGAATGATAAAGTAATTATAAAAATAAATAGAGAATATATATATATTTTTTGAAAAAATTCCATCCACCTCGGACAACCTATGTTTTGGCGCCATCCTATTGTGTTGTAAGACATGCAAACGTGTCGATTGTTGATAATAAAGCCCCACAGAGCAAAGATAAACTAGCTATTTCCAGGTAGTTTCCTAAATGGGATTTTTATTTTTCTTTTTTTTTTGGATGAAATAGAAATTTTGGTTTCTCGCTATTATAATAGTCCCCAGCCTCAGTTGCTCGTCATTACTCATCACTCCCTCATCCTTAACGTTTATCTTTTGATCGGAAATTCACTGGCTCTTCCATCAAAGTACCATGGCAACCATTCCCGGCGACGTCCAGAGAAGGGGAAACACAAGCCTCACCGTTCCTCCAAGAAGGGGGAGAATCATGAGTTGGATTCTCGAGGATCTGAACTCAAATATTAACAGTCTTGGCTCCATCAAAATTTGGATTCTCGAGAACATGATGAAGACCTCCGGCACTCCGACGAGAAGATCCCCTGGACTTCCTCCGAGGAGGGGCACTATCATAATTCGAATTCTTGAAGAGTTCATCCAGGCCCTTTTTTCTCCAGTCGCAGAACCGGAGTAGGAGTGACAAAAGTTGAAGATGGTACGTAGCCTATAGTAATCTTAATCATGTTAGAGAAGCAATGTATGTGTATTTAAAGGGGCCTGATATCCAGGCCTCCATCTGTCTTTTAGTACCTTTTAATTTACCTTRGAGGAATGTAAATCTGTGATTCTTGTCAGTATATTCAGGATCCAAGCAATAGGAATCTGTGATTCTGGTTAGAATATTCATCAAAGGACCACTTTCTCTGTGCTTTTTCTAATTCCATTTTTTATACTTTCTTGTATTGAATTCCCTAAAAGCAAAGAGAAAGAACACTTCTTAATTCAAGATAGAAGTCCCCGACAAAAATTTTACGCAAGATGATCTTCTACTGATGTGTCATCATCAAAGCTCCTGTTTCTTTCTCAATCTTGAACCCATCTAAAATTTGGCCCAAATTTAGTTCAGTCGGAGTTTAACCCCCTCTCCGCTCTGAGCCGGCCTAGCCAGACAACATCGGCAACGGTTACCGCCCATGGCGCCACCTTCATATCGGCATGTTGATATGGACAGGAGGCACCAGTAGACTGAAAGCGACTAGCACGTGCCATTGAAAAACTRGGGCGTATTTTTTCATGGGTCCSTCTAGATTTAGTATTGGTATAAGGGTAAAAGTGTAGAATCTTATTTTTTTTCTTTTTCTCTTTTTCCCCTCTAGAGGGCTACAATATTTATTGAGGTGGAGGGGTTACAGTAGTAGAAAAGTGAAATTAAAATTATTATACGTAGTATTATAATAATTTTAAAATAAAAGTAAATTTTAAATTAATAATTTATTCTCAAATAAAATTTAAATTTTATCAAACTCCATAAAAACATCAAATTATGTATTTGATATATTGACCTTTATCATTTAGAATGCAAATAAACAATAGTAAGGGCGGGGCAACAGTCTTTTCCTAATTTTTTCAATTTTARATAAGATTAATAATTTTTTAAAAATTAATATAGAATTTTTAAGTAAAAAATATCATTTATCATTCAAAGATCTCGATCGTCAACTTTTGACTCTTGAAAATAAAATTTTTGACTTCGTCTTTAAGCAATACTCAAACAAATAGATTAGTTCCAAAAAAAATTAAATCATAAATTTTCTCTAAGAAAAAATAAAAAATTCTTAAGAATCTTTTAGTATTTCTAACAGTGTTCGCTGATGTTCAGAAATATGCTTCGCTTCGAAATTAAGGTAATAATTGGTATCTAGTCAGTTATTTTAACACGAAGTCAAATATAAATAACTTTAAATGAACGATTATATCGCGAGAGGGCGGGAAGTCGTCATCGTCTTTTTTTCCATCCTAGCCGTCTTCCCCACGATTTCTGGGCACCACAAAGCCACCTTTAAGCGCGCGGGATTGGCTTCGTGTGCATATAAAAAGTCAGCGTATCATACTTATGTGTCTCTCTCTTGCCGCACTGCCCGCCGCCCCCGCCGCCCCCCGCATGAAAAGCAGACACCAGATAAGTTTGTAATATGAACGGAATTAGGCTCTGCATCYTCGTTTCTTTTGGTTAGGGCACTGATGTGAATCAAGGAGACTAATCAGAAAAACCATAGAAATTTCTCCTTATTTTTTATTCAAAAATTAATTAATACGTTTAAACCCATCTCTTTTTATCCAACTTCTTCAATCCAAATGCACTGATAAATGAATTTTAGTTTCCTCTTTATACGTGGAGACCTGGATTTGGTTCCCATCAATCGTGTTCTTCTTATAAAGTCTACTGTTGTAATTATGGGCAATTAGTAGATGGATTGTTAAGTTAAAAAGATGTTTTATATTCGATACTTATTCAGAAAATTACGTTGAAAGAGTTTTGAATCAGACTTTCTTCTGAATAAGAGTCAAATTCTATTAACGTAACTCTAATCGATAGGGAAAACGGACATCAATATTTTAGTAATATATTTTTGTCCTTTTAAAATTAAATTTTTTGAAATATCCTTAATAGGGGAGTTGTTTCCCAGCTGTCATATCCCTATTTGTCTAATATTCATTTCTTTTGTATTAGGATTTTGATACTGAATTTTTTACAATTTACAAAAATTATATTAGTAATAGTAAAATTTCATGCTCGATCATTACTTATAACATTATATTAAAAAAGTCCGAAATGACTTTTCTCAAATAATTATTCAAACTCTATCGATACAATACGAGACAAATCTAGATTAATTTCTTCAATAAAAGAATATCGGATCTGAATATAAATAAATAAAGGTAGTTGCAAATGACATTAATATTCTGATTTTTATATATCATAATTCTTTTACCCAATATTTTAAGATWACACATTTCGGGTTGGAAATTCTTACGGTTATGTCCCAGCTCAATGGTTGCTTTCTGCAAAAGCTTCGACGTTTTCTCCACGTGGASGCGTTTTCGAACTGTTTCTAGAGGCTTTTATTTTTTTATTTATTTTTTCTCTAATGGTTTTCTGATACTACATCTCGAGAAGCTTTGTATTAGAAAACTTGAGTTTTTCCATCTCCCAAATCCAAATTCATACAATCTCCAAAACTCAAAGCGTGGGTCCCACGGTCGTTAATTAAATATATATTTTTCATATTTTTAAAATCAATTTCATCACTCATTCAAAATAGAAAATAGATGTCATTTAGATCTATATATATATATATATATATTAAGAGTCTTAAAAATAAGAGTATATTTTGACTCAAAATACCTAAATTACTTTTCACTTTTTTATTTTTTATTTTAGCTGAAAAATATTTTAAAAAATGAATTTAGAAAACTTAAGAGGCATTGTTTGCCTATTTCTGCTGTACCGTACAGCCGCCTTGCCGTACAGCAGTATTTTGACTTAAAATACCTAAATTACTTTTCACTTTTTTATTTTTTATTTTTTTCCTCATATCATTCAATTAATATATCATACTCCTGAGCCGCCGGAAGTCATCATCATCTTCCTCTGCTTTGCTCTTCCTCTTGACTATAAGTGGCCCTCCACCGGCTTCATAGTCGTCTTCCTCGCAATTTCTCGGCACGACGAAGCCGTGGTGAACTGCCGTCTTACAATGACGTGGCATTGACTTGAAGTGGAAATATGATAAGGAACCAAAGACATATTCGATGTTTGAGAGTCAACTTATCAACTCTCTGGCTCTCTGAGCCTCTCTCCCCCCTTAGAAATGAATTCGTAATATGAACGGTTTTAGGATCGGCATCATCACTTTCTTTCGTTCGGCCACTAATGTGAACCAAGGAGACTAATGTAAATTACCATAGAAATTTCTCCTTCATTTTCTGTCACTCAATGATTAAAACGTTTATTCACATCGTGCTCTAATTGTCATATTAAATAATGTATGATAAGCGTGTAATAAAAAATATATATCCTTCGATTCGTATTCTTGTACGAAGAAATTCATTTGATAAGTATTTTATCCCTATAAAGGACCGGGGAGAGTAGATTAGTTTAAAGGTATTGTGTATTGTACAAAAGCCTCTTTGGATTAACCAAAATACCTGGTGCAGCAAAACCCTTCTAATCAAAAGAAAACATATGCCCTTCAAGTTTTATCTCTCTCCTCCCCAAAAATTTGTATATCTCAATAGGACCGACATTCTTTGTTAGGGATATGGATTGAAGCTTGCTGGGAAATTGTTTACCACTCTGGACAACAATTGGGCTAGTGAATAAAGCCCATATATATTTACTGCAATTTTAGAAGGGCCAAGCCTGAGAAATTACCAGGAAAACTTTTGCAGCGGGCAAATTTCTTAAAATGTGGCCCAGCCACCTTTCGTCTGTTACTACAATTGGTTTATACTTGACCAAGAATAAACATTTTGTCAGTAGTGGCTCTTTTTTAATTAAAAAATTATATATATTCATACATYAGGGTAACAGGAAAATGACTCAAATATAAGAGCTAACAAAAGGTACTTTTCACTAAGGCCCTGTTTGGTTCGAGAATTTTGGTGAGAAGAAGGAAAATGAGAAAAGAAAAATGGAATCCTTAGGAAATTAAAAATTCATATGGTGTTTGATTAATTAAGGAAAATGTTAAGAAAAAGGAAAATGATTTTCAGGAAAACAGTTTATCTTGTCTGGTTTGTATGATTTTGAAATGAAAAAATGAAAGAAATCAAAATTAATCAATAAGTTACTAATTCATTAAAATTTCTCGAATAAAAATAAGATATATTTGTCTTGATTTGTAAAAATAACTTCAAATTAAATAATTTAATTCAAAATAAATCCAAAATTTGCATACTTAACTAAACTTGCACTAATCTTTACTTAACTAGCTCAATAAGTATAAAGACTTCCTCAAAGCTCAGAAGTAATCGTTCAAGCCTTGTTCTTGAACCTATATCTGAGAGCTCTATGCATCCTAACTAGCCCCCCTTTGTTGCCGGCCTTAAAGTAGAAGTTCTAGAGGTGGTTGTTATGGAGTTTGAGGTTGGCTCTGCATTCTTTGCAGTTGTAGATGGAAGCCACTGCGATCTTGATTGACGGTAAATTTTTTTGTCATGATTTAAGGATATATAAAAATTACCTACTGTTCGTGGAATTTGAAATTAGAAATATCAAATGCAGGGAAGATTCTATTGATCTGGAAGCTATGGCCTATGGCGATCGTATGCGGCAAAGAAACGAGTTCTCGATTTTGACTTTGATCGTTTTGATCATCTCAGAAGTTCCAATGTTTGTCTCGGAAATTCCAATACCAGCATTTGTTTACCATTTGGCTTTTGTTGGGCATTGCAGTGATTGATTGGGAATTTTTCTCGAGCGTGAATTTGGTAATGGTGGAAGCAAATTTCAAGGGTTCGAAGAGCTCAAATTCGGGTCTGAAGTCTGCTTGTCATTTGGATTAGAGGCCACTGTTGATTCAATGATGAAACCGAGCTGAATGTTGAAGATGACTGATCGGATATACCCATTCTTTGATCAGAAAGGCCAGCGATGAGCTACGATTTGCTTTCCGTTGTGTCCTCCTTTTCTCACACTTCTATGTGGAAAATAATTTTCCATATTTTCCATTATACTTTTCTCTACTAATTTCCCTTTTGAATTTTTCCCCAGTATTTTCCTTCATCATCAATCAGAAGAAACCCTCCAAAATCCTCAAACGAAACAGGGCCTAATTGAAATGCTACTTTGTTACTTTTCCTGGAGTTTCCTACCAAAAWGATAAATTCTTAATTGGAATAAAAATGGGAAAAGAGAAGTAAAAGGTAAAACGCACCGTATCGTTCAAACATAAAGCACTATTGCCCATTTCATCTTCATATGTTTTTAATTGCTTTCCAAACTCTTAGAATTTGTTCYATTTGTCGTATGTTACTACACTTAATTCAAAGTTACTTAATYTCTCATCACCTTCCTATTAAGTACCTACTTATAAATTAACGGTCAAAATTGAAAACAATGACCGGTTAAATTATCTTTGGTAGCTGATTCATCAATTAATCTCAATTATTATGCCATGAAATTATATGTTAATCCACAATAATTAAAAAGTAGAATGAAATCATTATTTTTGTTTGCATTAGCTGATATTCAGAAATTTTGGTTTCTGCTATTATATGATCGAGTTGAAATGACYCATTAATGGAAACAAAGTGCAAGATTCGAATGCAAAATCTTATTAAAGAATATCAAYCTCTTTATCATTTTGACGAAGAATCTAATAAGTATAATGAAATTATTACATGSAAATAAATTGTTGTATTTTTAGCGTGTCTATAAAAGAAGGAAAATGCTGTAAGGTTCGGGTTTGAGCTAATTAATGTATTTAAACTAGTGAATCTCACGTAAATCTTATCATTAAAAGATAAAATTAATTATAGTTTTTATCGGACTCTATAAATAAATGAATTTTATTAARCACAGCCCATGAGTTGTGGTTAAACAATAACTGCTATGAGAATGTTTTTATCTGTACAAAAATTTAATTAATAACAATATTAATTGATAATTTTTTTCCGTTAAGCTGAATACCTATTAATAGACGTATTAAATAATTTTTATTAAATGTCATTTAAATAAATAATTTAAATTATTTTTTCATTTCATTGAGTATTAATAAATTTTAAATCTCAAAACTCGAAAGCCCTAAACACTAAACCATAACTTAGATTAAAAAAGAGAGTAAAAGAGAAAATTAATAAATAAAAATAATAATACTCATTCCAACAAAAAATATAGTTTAAAAAAGATTTATTTAAATGACATTTAATAAAAAACGTTGAATATTTCTATTAATGATATTATTATTAATTAGATTATTTTCAAACTCAAAATACTTATAATTAATAACTATTTATTTACTGCTTAATTATAGCCCGTGCGTTGTGATTAGCTTTTTTTAAATAAAAAGATAAAAATATTTTCTGCAATTATTTAAAAATGGACGCACCAAATTATTTTTTATCGAGCTGAGCGGAGCCCAACAATTCATCCATTTAGCCAATTCTTCGAGCCGAATAAAGAATGAGAGTGGCAATAAGAGCACGTGTCTAATTCATCGTGCCGACTCCAGCAGCGTCTGAGTCGGGTTTCCCGAGGAGTATTGGAATTTTGGCGACGTAAACTCCACCTATCAGCTACAGTCCTCCACCTTGGAACCCAAGTAATATAATTTGCTATTCAAGCCTTCAATATTTTYTTGTTTTCATAATAGTCCCTAATTTTGCTTACAAATACCATCTGACTTTCTCTTTTCCTCATTATCATCACTCACGGCTCTTGCTCAACTTAGACCATTCTTCTTAGCTCCCCTGTCTTCTCTCCGCTCTCAAGAAAATCGATCTTTCCCAATTATCAGAAATGGAATTCAGATCCCCGGAGCAGAAAAAGAAATCAAAGCAAACACTTCCYCCGCGAAGAGGTGAGATTAAAGCGAAGATTTTCAAGTCTATTGCAAGATCAGCTGCTGAAATTCTGACTCTGGCTAATGGGTCCAAGAGAAGGAACGGAAGGTCCCTTTTCTCGACTTCCACCACACCACATGAAACTCCAAGTGGGTTCACTTCTGATACTGATTTTGATGGATGATCCTTCTGAAATTAGATATAAAAAAATGGTTCTGTCTATGTATGTGTATATAAGTGGAGACAGAGGTTTCTTTTTTTGTCCTTGAATTAGTTTAACTTCGGTTCGATTCTGGATTCACGGCAGAGTTGTGAAGCTGAGATCTAACTCAAATTTTGTTTGAGGTTTTACTTCTGTACATATAATGCAGTAAAATTTCTAGTTTTCATCACTCCATCTTACTTCAAGAACTTATGTATGAGAAAGATAGTGGATATGTATATTATTTTCTTGACATTAATCGACGTAGCATGATGGAATACTATAGATGGTTCTGTATCCTTCGGAACAAAGGATCCAGAGGTTGGGATATTCAGAGAGAATGACCAATTCAGAGAGCATAACCAATTCAGAGAGAATAACCTGATCATGATTCATAATAGACTGGTAGCTAGCTGTTCATTATGGGCTCAATAAAGTTCGAGCGAGGAGGCCCAGTACTATGTTGCAGAGCAAAAGCACTCAGATTTGGGCCATTGGTTTAAAAGTTACTTAAAATTATTTATGTTTATTGAATGAAATACTCTAAAAATTTATATTATGGGATAATTGTAAAAATATATCGTAATCAATTTTCTTTTTCATTTCTCTCCAATTCCAAACAAATGAAAAATGCCATCTTTTTCCTTTTTTTTTTGACTAATCTCTCAAACGATTTGAAAGAAAAAAATTTATACTTTCTCACAATTAAGCCTAAATGCCAGTTTGAGATTGCTGCAAAAAAAAAAAAAAAAAAAAAAAGTTGTCTTACAAGTGAAAGTATTATCTTGGGAGGGAAGGAAACCGAAAGTTCAAGAAAAACTACTTGAAATAAAATCGAAACAAAAAGGATTTAGAGTCATCTAGAAGACTAGGAAGGAAACCCCAGCGGTCAAAAAAGAGGATAAAACAGGACGAGTCAAAGGAATATCTGATTATGTAATAATTATATAGACGTAGATCAAATTTTTTATTATTATAATTCCTTTTCTTTTATATTCTTGTAATAAAATAATAATGGGAGCAATCAATATGATTAGAGAACGAAAGTTTTGGAAAAAGAGATAAGTAATAAACATATTATTATTCATGCAGTTAAGATATATCATAATAGTAATAATTCGTTCGTCGATAATAGAAAATAACAACATAAATTATAATATAAAAATAATACAAATTTTTACATCTAGGCGGAGCGGGATTGAGGCTGCAGCCTAGCCCAGCCCGGCCCCACCCTACTGCTGTCACTTGAATCTTCCTTTAGAAGTAATCGAACTCCTCAGCAGTCCGCCCGCTGAAATCTATAAATGCACAAAGATTTTTGATTCAGTCGCCATTAAAGAAGTATACTATCATTCACTTGTCATCTCTCTCTTTGTAGTTCCAGAAAAGAAAGAAAAAGAAGAAGTATCAATTCAAGCTCTGCTTTTTTTTTTTTTTTTTTTTTGGCAGCAATGGAGTCCGCTACTGCAACCTCCCAATTCAAGAAAATGCAGAAGAATACAGGTCTTCCTCCTAAACGAGGACAGATTAAAACGGAGATATTCAAGTCAATTTTCAGATCAGCTGCTGAAATCGTGTCGACGGGTACCAGGTCTAGAGAAGAAGTGACAGGAAGAAGTCTCTTGACTCCGCTTCGACCACTCCACGAAACCCCGTGCGAGTTCAACTCGGATACCGAGTCCCATAACTAGCTCAGTTTGACACTTTACTGACCAGAAGTTCAGGAATGCAGGCTATTGTATTTTTTAATTTTTTTTAAATGTTAATTTCTTATGTTTTTTTTAATTATCGGCAAAATACTTARATATAATTATCTTGAGATATTATCGATTATTTTTCAAAATAATTTTTAAAAAGTAAGAATGCCTTTTAAAAATAATTTTTGTTTGTTAATGGAGTAGGAAATAAAAATATTATATTAATTTTTAACTTAATTATCTTCCAAAAGAATCATTGTACCCTAGTAATATTAGTCGAGGAGAATGTACATTACACATAATTTTAAATTTATTATTTATGAACATAACTAAATTAAATAAATTAATGAAGTTTATCTTGTCGTGAAAATAGATGTAGTATTTACCTTATAAGGTATATACAAARAAAWATTGAGCATACATTCATATATATTAATAATARTTGTCAAACTAACTRTAAGTAAGATGTTAAAAATTTATGAGTTTGAATTACGAGYGACAATTGCYTGGTATTGTTCCAGTGATTATTTCGTTCCATGCTTGTATTTTCTGCACATTGGACTAAGATTACTAACTTGAATTTTTTTTTTATGTATTGTAACATTACATCTCATATGTCCCTTTATATATTTAGTTTCTTTTGATTTTTTTAAAGTGGGACTTAACATAATTACCTGATTATTTTAAAACGACAGTTACAATGCTCGAAGAAGTACAATTTCATATCTATATTTTTACATAATGTAAATATTTAATTTATAAAGTTTATCAAAATCATTCCTCAATAATTCCAGTTTATAAAGCTGGAGAGTGGAAACAATGGAGTATATTTTTATTAAAATTTAATATAGAATAATTCATTCTTAGATTTAGTAATTTTATATTGACCTCACTTATAAAATTGAATGTACAGGGGACAGTGAGTAGTCGGTGCAGAAAAAAATAAAATAAAATTAAATACATTTGTAAAGAGAGAGAATAAGTTTTATTCCAAGGTGAACTGAAACTGATGAAAATACCTTATCTAAACTGGTTCACATCTTCAATACACCTCCGAAGAACTCTTTCGAACCACTACAATAATTATAATTTAAAATATTTAATATTAAATGTAATTTATAATTACTTTACCTCTTAAAAACAATCTTAGGGAAATGGAAATGAAAATAAATAAAGGTTATTATTAAATAAAACTTATAATTTCCTATAATTTAAATAAATTTTTTTAATACTTAAATAATGCAATTATTTAAAATGGAAATATATAAATTACA
>MEJB01000004.1:1279087-1291536 GCA_001752375.1 Rhazya stricta | reverse complement strand
TTGTCATATGAAAGTGACAAACAAGACAAGGAAAAAATTGAAGCTGAATAGCTGCCTTAAATGGTCCTTACTATGACAATCTCATCCCTTAAAGACCTTGGCTTGAAACTTACTTTTTCTTTCCCCCTAAGTTTTGAACGACTGCCGCCAACTCGTGCAACTGACGAACATTGTCCTATTAGCCTGATAGAAAATCATGTTTAATTACTATAATTTGTTTTTATTATATTATTGTTATTCGGATATAAATGATTAAATTATTTTTAAAAGTTTAAAATGTAACGATTCAGATTTTTCGACAGGTGATTATCGTTATAGATTGCTTATTTTCACGATTTTGTGCACTCTGAGTCAAAAAAACACCAACTATTTTAGTGAATTTTGAGTTGGTTACTGATTAGAATTTTACATATGAGATACAGTTTGATAGCTATGAATCTTAGGGACAATTTGAGACTATTTTTACATAATTTAAATAACCAAAATCAGAGATATCCAAAACGCTCCTACCCTATTAGTTTAGACTTTTCTTGTTACACTCTTCTATTTGGGTGACTTCTGAGAATTAAGTACATACTCTTAGGTACTTATTTTTACATGGATATTCTATGTCTTATGAACATAATAGGACTTATTTCATCATATTTTCCTTAGTGAAACTCCAGTTATTTATAAAACATCTAAATTGAACAGTTTCAGTCGGTAAGACTGTAGACCCTGTTTTCGTAACCTAACTACAATTTGTCCATTGCTCGGTTTAAGCATAATCAATGTGTATATTCAACCTACTATCTTAGGTTCATTTTCATATAAGATTTATAAGGACACTAGAACCATGATTTAATTTATGACTTTATTATAGGACACTATCCATGCTGGGTAAACAACCTTGTATACTACCTTATGTGTATTATTCTGGCATGATAATTTAACCAAATTAATAAGTCAGTTGTCGATATTTTTCCTACATGTTTTAGGACATCTTAATCTAAAGATTTAACCGACTAAAATCACGAGCTCAGATGAGTCTCTATATTTTTTAAACTTCTCCAAAATGCCTGTTTTTATTCGAGCATACTCTAGATATATATTTTCAATAAATTCTTCCTGCACATTTGAATGCAAACCTCTCCGTTTTATGTTGAATTCTCAAAATGCATAAAATTCGATTACTCAATGAAAATATTCCAAGTATTTTCAAATCATTAAGTTTTGACAAAGACTTATAAAATGCTTTGCATYAAAMTACCTTTTTTACTACGATTTTCTAATAATGGCTTTTCTAAGTTTTGGAATTACAAMTGTACATTGTTTTGACTCAAAATATTAATTTTTTAAATTTATTCCAAATTTTGAAAATGCTATAGATTTGATAGTGAGACTTGGATATGATTTTGACATTGTGATTGTGAACCTCATGATTGAGGATTTGTGCTTGTGAATTCGATTGTGAAAGACGAGTACTCTATCGGTTGTCTCGAGGGGTTAGCTACACGAGCAAAGTATTGTGTTTGGCTAATCATCAGTATGACGACGTCTTGAATCGAGTAGCATCTGTCTTTGAGATATGGCCTAACCAGTAGTTACCTAGTGACGGATCAGAAAGCATTGGGCAGACCGTTGCGTCACGGGATCTTGTGCTCTTGTGACAAATGCTAGTCCAGATCAAGAAGTTTCCATCCGGCAAACTAATCCATGTATCCTAGCTAGCTGGTGGTTTCATGTTTGTGTTGTGAGAGGATAAAAGTTGCATGAGCAAATTGGGTGTTAAGARTGTAAATTTGACCTCACCAAATCAGATTAGGTGGTAATTGGGAACTTTCTACCTTGATTGTCACTCAGCTTTATGATATGATTTGTTTTGCTGTCGAAAATAGTTTTGATATGTTTTTAGATCAATTTATGAGCTCCCACATAATCTGATTATTTACTACTTTGATTTATGATACACTTTGAGTACTAAATATTTTGATACGTTGTCTGCAATTATGGTTATTCATTTTGATAAATTATACACATTTGAATATTGCATAACTTGCACATGACACATACCTCAGGACCCGTTGATCCTAACTCAATGTTTTTCTCATGTTTTAATGACTTGTACATGACATGTACAGATTACTAGAACTAGCAGGAAGTTCTGACCTTAGGACCGTATTTCAGGAATATATCTTGTGAAGCTACGGATGCTGAAATAGTTTTAGTAGATATGCATATTTGATTTTGAAGATGCACTTTTGATATTTTTGGACTATAAATTATATTATCGATTCTAGACGCTTTGACTATTCGATTGTCAAGGGACGGGTGACGCTCGCTCCTTCTAGGTGAAACTTAGGGGAGCGTGGGTTTTCATATAAAATGAGTTGTCTTTAAATTTTTTTCAGTCAAAAGTTATTTTAAATTATGTTCGATTACTTTTCAAAATAGCTTTTAATTAAAAAACAGTTTTGGAAAGTAACGTAGGGATATTTTTTATAAAAACTTATGTTGTGTTTATTGGTGTTATTTAAAAATAATAATATTATATTAAATTTTCAAGACAATTGTTTTTAGCAAAGCAATCAATAATGCTCTTTTAATCAAAATATTTTAGCCCCCTCTCCCAAGAATATCAAAATACAAGCTGCTTTTAAGAAATAATACACGAAGGGCCCAAACCAAATCTCCCTACCCATTTCAAAACTGGGATTAAGCTTGGCTGTGTAACTTCGGGGCTAATATTTTGGTTTTGGGCCATAATTTGTGATGCCATATAAATTCAACTCACTGATCCAACCTTCTTATGCCGCTCGTTCATAATTAAAAGTAATTTTATTGATTTTGAGTAAAATTTTTTGAAGAGAATTGATCATATCAAACTTAGCGTAAAAAAATATATTTACCTTAGAAAAAGTGAAATTCACTATAGGAAAAAAGAAGCGGCAATGTTATTTTCTAAGGTATAATCAATTTGACCAATTTTTTAAAATTTAGGTAGCAAGCGACTCTATTTTTAATAGTTTCAACACTCATAATTTGAACACAATCATGGAATTGGCACTTACTCAATAAGTAAAAATAATATTTGATTGTACGTTACTTTTTTGGAAAATGCCTATACAAGTAACAAATACTCGGAGCAATTTCAATTTCGAAAGCAGTGAAAATGTAATATATAATTGCATTTTTCAGTTTTTTAAAAGTATAATTCATAATTGCATAGGAACTCTGAAAAACAAAATCATTAAAGATCGAAATTTCAAAAAAATTGCCAAACTCATTAAAAAAAACCCATATTTTCTTGGTTTTGGCTTATGGTAGAAAAGGAAATTGAAAAAACTACTTAAAATTGGCACTATTCAAYTTTTAAGCATTGTGGGGAGAAAAAGGCCCAAAACGACAAAAGACCCCAATTGTGGTCCACAGTGGGCACTCAAAAATTCCAATTTCACACTTTTCCCTCGCTCACTTTTCCTTTTTCGTTCTGCCAATTCTCTGAACTGACAGAGCTGAAATTCAAAGAACTGTAAATTTATCAGGATCTCCTCTGAATCCAATTCCTGATTAGAGCAAAAGGGGATGGAAAAGGCAAAAGAAAACCAACCCATTTTACCCTTAGGAATAAAAGGAGTTCCAACTTATGGAGGAAGGTTTGTGCAGTACAGTGTCCTCGGAAACCTCTTTGAAGTCACCTCCAAATATACTCCCCCAGTTCAACCTGTTGGCAGTGGCGCTTATGGCGTCGTTTGGTAATTTTGTTTGTGTTTTTTGTTTCTCTTTCTTTCGTTTTTCCGTGTTATAACATGTAGAGGATATGATAGATASGGGTGTCTTGTAAACTTTATGTTTGGGGAGCCAATTTTCCATCAGATAGGACCATTTTAAGTGGTTGATCGTGAAAATTTTAAGTTCTTGTAAAATTACGATTAATGATGATCTGTGTAAAAACTTGAACTTTATCGGGTTTTGTTTTTGGATTTAACTGCAGCTGTGCGYCGAATTCTGAGACAAAGGAAGAGGTGGCTATCAAGAAGATCGGGAATGCTTTCGACAARAGGATTGACGCCAAAAGGACCCTTCGAGAAATCAAGCTGCTTACGCATATGGATCATGAGAATGTAATCAAGTTCTCTTTTAAAAATGGAATTACTTTGATAAGATACTACTCTTGTGGAGGCTGATTTGCTTATACTCGTAAAGTTTATTTCTTTCCAATCAAGTGGCTGTTGTCAAATAGTAAAGATAGATCTACAATTTTTAGATGAAAGTGGAAACGAAATAATTTAAACTTATTCTGTTTACATGGTATAGCTACTTTGGATTAGTATYGTATGTGCAAAATCGACATTGATTTATCTACATTGTTCTGCAGGTTATCAAAATTAAGGACATAATAAGGCCACCTACAAAAGAAAAATTCAACGATGTGTATATCGTCTATGAGTTAATGGATACTGATCTACATCAGATAATATGCTCTTCTCAAGCACTCACAGAGGACCATTGTCAAGTGAGTTTACTATCATTTCTTTCTTACTATTGTAATCACTTTTTGTAAGCGTGTTCATTATTTACAATTAATTTTTTACCCTAATTCTCTAAGATGTAAACAGAAAGCCAAATATTTTCCTAATCTTGCAACAGTTTGCCCTTGTACTAGATATAACTACTGGCCAATGTGAATAACTGGTTGATTAATGCCCAAAAATAATTTAATAAATCAGGTCATATCTAGCAGCATGTGCATTAGATACTCCTGAGTGTTGTGCCTATAAAGTTTTACCATGGATAATGCATTTAGAGTCAAAGTGCTTGAACATTTGGAACCAAAATGTAGCATACCTTTTTACTTACTGACGCTTGGAGTTTTCCAGTGTTTAACCAAAAGTTGAAGATTAGAATTTATATATGATTGGTAGWGTTTGTTTAAGTGTTTGGCATCTCTTTCTATCTTAGTTTGGCAAATTCTGAATTGGAGTCAATATCTTTGGCTTGCTTTTGGCAGTATTTTCTTTATCAACTATTAAGGGGACTGAAATACATACACTCTGCTAATGTTCTGCACCGAGATCTAAAACCGAGCAACTTGCTCCTTAATGCCAATTGTGACCTCAAGATTTGTGACTTTGGCCTTGCAAGAACGACATCAGAGACAGATTATATGACAGAATATGTTGTAACTCGATGGTATCGAGCTCCTGAGTTGTTGCTCAACTGTTCAGAGTACACTGCAGCTATTGATATTTGGTCAGTTGGCTGCATTTTGATGGAGATTTTCAAAAGAGAGCCTCTTTTTCCAGGTAGAGACTATGTTCAGCAATTGGGACTCATAATGGAGGTACTTATTCTTTGTCCTTCATTACTCTTCTCAATGATGATGATGATGGTTGATGAAATACTGTTATCTTGATTATCTATTTGTTGGTGGAACTATAGCTATTAGGCTCCCCAGATGATTCAGATCTTGGATTCCTGCGGAGTGATAATGCCAAGAAGTATCTGAAGCAACTCCCTGTTGTTCCAAAGAGACCATTTTCTGAGATGTTTCCAAATGTGTCCCCTGTTGCCATTGATCTTGCAGAGAGAATGCTGGTTTTTGATCCAGCTAAACGTATATCTGGTATGTCTCTAGGTACTGAAAATGCAGAAACTGTTTAACATTTAATTTAAATCAACTTTTGCTACTAATAAGTGATCCCTTTTCATGTGATGCTTATGGAGTTGAGGAAGCACTGAACCATCCATTTTTGTCGTGTCTCCATGAGATCAATGACGAGCCTACCTGTTCATCCCCATTCATCTTTGATTTCGAACAGGCATCATTGACTGAGGAAGATATGAAAGAGCTCATTTGGAAGGAGTCTGTGAAGTTCAACCCAGATAAGATGGCATGATATGTACCTTTACACATGCTTTGGTGATTGCTTCCCTGATCTTTTAGTGGGCTTGTGAGTTTTTACAAGATATGCCTATGTCTATTATCTATTTGATAGAAAATCATACATATATCTGAGTGAATAGTGAGTACAACTCTGCCTTATATCAAGCCAGTGATGATGAGAAATCTTTTCTCCCTTTTATTTCTTCATTGTGAATGAAAGTAATATGTGCGCAGGATGTTTCATGCTTGTAACTCTAGCTTRGTATTTTCCCGATTTRTTCTCTATACAACCAATCAAATTGAAAAAAGAGCAGAAACCTTTTGTTTTAGTGCCTTTAGCCTGATGGTTTACCTATTATAGACGTTTTATGTAAGATGATAATGATATAAAACTAAATGGTGGGAGCCTGTGTTGTTTGTTGGTTTAGAAGTAGTGTTTGAACTATGAACCAATGTGCAAGAAAAGAAAAGATGTCAATTCTCTCTTTTTACACCGCGGAGTGGAATGGACAATCTCTTGTGTTTGAATCTGGAGCTTAAGACCATGAGGTGGGAAGATCCAACTCTGATTTCTTTGAACTAAAAATTATAGGGTTCCTATTAGCCATGAGTATAGGTATATAAGGATTCATTTGAGTGATACCATTTGTGTTTGAAAAACAACAGAGGTGCCTATAACTTCAAAAGGTTGAGAGAGGGCTATGTTTGGAATGAGAGAAAGGAGAGGAGATGAAAGACGATGATTGAGTATTTATTTTGGATAGTTGAAGGGAGAAAAGAGATGGATGAGATATACTTTATATATTATTAATGTAATTAGGTATCATCATAAGGGCATTTTAATTGCAACAAAAAGATTTACGGTATTAACTTTGATTTTCTTTTCCTTTTCTTTTGGTCCATTGTTTGACTTAAATCAGGTTGAATATTTTTTAACTGACCTCAATCTATTCATATCCCTCCCTTCCCTTCATTTCCCCTCCATAAAAACCAATGCAAACCTAAATTTGTGTCTCCTTTCCTTTTCTTCCAACTCCTCTGATTAAAAAATACGACAAAAGTCTCGGGCCTATTATTAATACATTACTATAACATATTATTCACTATACATAGATATTAAAAGGTTACTAAAAGAACTTGAATACCTATTTTCCTTAGGCTATATTTGAAGCAAACTGAGAGGGGAGGTGAGGAAAGGGAAGGAGATGATTGAACAAAGAAGAATTTTACTTGTAACCTTACATACAAGAGTTTTACACCATAAATCGAAATTGCATGCAATTAATGAATATCAGAAAAAATTTCAAAAATTAGATGAAATTTCGTATATAAAAAACTCTATGCATGCTGAAAAAGAATAGAGGCAARSATAAATATATTATTACGTCTTTCTAATTAATAATTGTTATTCTAAAATCTAATTTTACTTCATTATTAGGGACATTGCAAAATCTGGTGAATCAAATTTGGATTAGTCTTCCAAAATTGAAAAAAATTGAATAACGGTAATTTAATAAACAAAATGTGTYACATTGGAAATTGTATTAAAAATTTGGGGTAAATTTGTAACTTTAAATCGTTTTGGCTTAAAATTGCGAGTAAAATAGCRCCTTTTTTCCTTTTATTTTGAAAAACTTTTTACATKAGTTCGTATTAGAAATTCTGAGAAGCGATTCTTCGTGATCATTTGCTGGCGATTGGACATCGAGAATGAGGCACCTTCTGCGATTCTTATCAAAGAAAGCTGCTGCTAGTTCCTCTTTGTCTGCTTTATCTTCACTGCGGCTTTCTTGCCGGCGGTTTCATTCGCTTCCGCAACCACCGTAACTATATTCGCCGCCTTCTCCTCCTCCTTCTTAGTTAATTCTCATTCATAGTTTTGGATTGAGTTCTCTATTATTCCAATTTTATGCAGATCGTTTGGCATTGCATTTGACATTGACGGCGTCATTCTGCTCGGCCACGCTCCTATCGGTGGCTCTCCTCAAGCTCTCAAACGTCTCTACCACGACTCTGGTCAGTACACTGTCCATCAATTAATKGGAAACACATATGTTTATTAGATTCTATTAGTAAAGTTTTAAAGTTGTTGCAGACTTAGGTTACAATGTCTGGTTGTACGAACTGTAGGTGATTATAGCCATAACATTYTGTGAAATGTAGTTAGCAACTGAATTCTTTAATGTCTGTATAATATAGTATGACTTTGWTGTAGGTGCAGCTGTTCTTAACATATATGTTTACGTTTGAATGTGTAAACATGTAATTAAAGATGTCAAATTTCGAGTTTTACTTGCTAATTGAGTGCTTTTCTCCATTTCTTTGTCAGAGGCTCTGAAAATTCCCTATGTTTTCTTGACAAATGGTGAGTCATTCATATGTATGTGCTTTTCTCCTCTTAAGTTGCTTAGGTTATTAATGCTTCATAAGAATTTACTTTTGTTGAAGAATACATGTTCTTTTTAGTAAATTGGTGATAGATTTTCAGTCTTCCAAGTTCTTTTGGTACAATTGTGATGCTGTAGTACATTAACTCTGGCTATCTATTGAAGCTGAAACTTGTGCYTATAAAAGCTTAATGATTTATTSTTATGATAGGAGGAGGTGTTCCAGAATCGAAAAGGGCCAGGGAGTTAACRGAACAATTAGATATCAATGTTTCACCATTACAGGTYTGTTTCTAATATCAACAGCTTTGAAGCTTTCTTCTTATTTACTTTGTCTTTCTAGTTGCATTTTCTAGATATAGGACTGACTCATCATTGTGTAAATGATTTATGATAATAAATCACCGTCATCTAATTTGAATCAGTTGTATACTAGTCGCTTACTAGCAAGTCTATGCGTTTTTGGTGTTGTAAAGTTTTTGGCTTATCTGTGCTGCAGGTAATACAAGGGCATACACCTTTCAAAGAGCTGGTAAAAAGGTGTGCATCGCAACTTAATTATGAACTATGATAGGAAACTAAGTCAGAAGTTAAACAGATGGTTTCAAGTCTAGAATGCTTAGTTAGGAGTGTACTATGTTATACTGCTTAGGTGATAACGATGTCAACATTAATTAGCCTAAGCTACTCTAAGCCAGCAGAGAAAACTGGACAGGTGGCTTTAGGGTCATTATCTTAAGTAATATAGAGTAGGTGGACAAGCTGTATTCTGACTTTTATATGATGGAGAAATCTTTGTGGATATGCAAAGAATAGCTTTCTTCTACTTGTGAGAATTGGTGTATCAGTATATGCTCTTTAGTCCATCCTTCATCTGACCTTTAAGGCAGAATGCAGTTGTTCCTGGGAACTGATCTTGGTCTTAATTTAAGATATTTCTGCTTGTTATTTATCATTTTGGAGTGTTTCTGCAGATTTGAGAATGAGCTGGTTGTTGCTGTTGGTAAAGGAGAACCTGCTGAAGTAATTTCCGGATATGGCTTTAAGTAAGGCTTTAAGTAGACTGCCTGGTCTCCTCTGTTGTCTATGTGCATTTAGCTTATTTTCTTAATTATGGGTCCCTGTTAGGCACTTCTGATTCCTGTTTATTCATCTTCTTTCCAGAAATGTTATTTCCATAGACGATTATGCTTCTTGCTTTGAAAACATTGATCCCTTGGCTCCATATAAAGATTGGAAGAAACAGCCGGCTGCTAATCGTGAAATGTCCCTAAGAAGTGATCCTGTCTCTCAAAGAGTGCAAGCAGTCTTTGTTGTTAGTGATCCCATTGACTGGGGAAGGGACATCCAGGTCTCTCTCTCATTTGATCTATTATGATGTGCAATTTCATTCCCAAAGTTTTATGTTGCATATTCCTCCACTAATTGTAATTATGCACAAACTATTCAAACAACGAGGATGAAGGAATTTTGAGCAACTCATTGTTTCCAAAACTAGTTGACTTTCTCTGTCCTATTTTTTAGGTTAACATCCATCGTGTCATTAGCAAGCAACAAGCATATATAAACAGTTGTACAAAAAGTCCCTCTTCTGAATATAATTTTCTTGGCCATTGTAGTATGTAAAAAGGAAAATCAGAAATGGGGTGCAGATATCAACCTGGCATACTGGATATGACAATGCGCTATTTGATTAAAACACTAATTTAACTTATCAGGAAAGATAAAGCATTAAGTCAATCTAATTGGATTGCCTAGGACTTGAAATGTGGCCAGGCAGCCCTAAATGGAACACATTGGAACAAATCATCTTATCATTATGCCGCGATGGATCAATTCTATATAGAGGTGTGATGCTAAGGATTCAACATGAAGCTATCCTATTCAACATCTTTATCATTGTTGAGTGTACTCCACATACATCTACTGAACTCTGCACATATATGTTTTGGTTGTTATGCTTGCATTTAGATATACTTCTCTATAGTACTCTCAATGATGTCATGGATATAAGACTGCTAAAAGGGAAGTCTGGGAGGTCTTGGTATACATTTTCTGCTGAGATATGTCCTTTCTGTGTTCACGTCCTGCTTTTGTAATCTACTGTGGACATCTATGTGTTTCGTATTCTTCTTTTTTGCTACGTGATGGCACAGATTCATATATAGAAGTCCAGGAAATAATTTATCTTCGTTATGTCCACTTAATTATGTATAGAATATAATGGACAAGTGAAATTCTAAAACATGGTTAAAGCAGAGGAAATGCCATTTTAACTTGCACCTTTTTGGAACCTCWACAATGGTTACGAGATTACCTTTTCTTCTGCTTGTCCCATGGTGACTCCCCTATCTGCTTTTCCATCTTGATAATTGCTTGCACTTTATTTGGACTTGTATTTTATTTATTTATTTTTTGAGATCATGGAAACTCTGAAAGAATTTGATTGCCTATAGGTTCTCTGTGACATTTTGAGAACTGGAGGTCTTCCTGGAAGAGAAATTGCTCACCAACCACCTATATTTTTTGCAAATGATGATCTTGCATATCAGGTTTTCTCTTAATCTAAAGAGTTTTCACAGGCTACTGTTAAATGCATTATCAGAAAGTTTGGAATTGCTGATGGAATATCAGAATAGGCCTTGTTTCCTGCAGAACGTCTAGGCATGGGCGCCTTCAGAGTTGCATTGGAATCTATCTTCAACAGGTAAAGGTTTCTCAAAATATATTTTAAGTGCTTAAATAATATGCAGTTACTATACACAGTATCAACACCTTTTGCTTAGAAATTTTATCTAACCTCTAAGTCTCAACTTTTGCATACTCTATTGGATCTTATGTAATGGTCAAACATCCTACAGTGAGTGTTACGATAATGAAGATCCTCTACATGAATAGCAGTTGGTCTAGGCACTTAAAATATTCTTTCTATTAGCTATACTAACTTCTAAGGGTTGGATGCATTTGGTATCTTATGAACTTTTGTTGGCTAATACAATTTCACACTAGCACAGTTTTCCTGTGTGATAAATACTACAGCGCACTAAGGCACATTCTCTTTCTGCAGAATTCACCCTAAAGCCATGAAATACACATCCTATGGGAAACCAAATCCCCTCGTGTTTAAGAACGCTGAAAACGTCTTGATGCAAGTTTTATCATCTTCTTACCATTACCATCTGGCAAATGGTGGTGTAAAGCAACCATTCAAAACCCTATACATGGTAGGAGACAATCCTTCAGTTGACATCAAAGGAGCTCAGCAGGTTTGTTCGTCTTGGGTTCTTGCCAATTKTACCTCATATACACAATATTAATAACCAAACTGCTTCAATTATGAATATTTCAGGCAGGGCGTCCTTGGTATTCAATCTTAAAAAGGACTGGGGTTTTCAAAGGGAAGGAAAACCATGCTGATTATCCAGCAGACCTGGTAGGTGAACGGACTCTCGCAACGTGTTCATTAATTCCCGACTTGGCATAAAATGGAAAAAGAACTGATTGCGTTGGCACCGATCCAGTTTTGCAAACGCAGGCAGATTCTCTATTCATTTTCTGTGATTTACTTGACTCGAATTACTTTTGTTTTTTTAAGTTAAAATGTTACCTTATCTTTTCCTTTAATTATGAGATAAACTAACCTGAAAAATTATGCACAAATCTTTTGACTTCTGCAGGTGGTCGACACTGTTGAGGAAGCAGTAGACTACATATTAACGAAGGAGCTCGGCTCCAAAAATTCTTTGACCTCAATTTATTAGGGTTTTGCCGGTCATCTTGACGCCATCCACAGTGTGCAAACTTTTTAAAAGGGTGGGTGGAAAGATCTGGAGCTTCAACTTTGCCAATTAATCTGATTATTAGATCAAAGCAATTGCGTGTATATATATATTTTTTGTTCTTCATAATAATGCAGAATATTGTTCCAAGATTGATATATGTTAGGGAAAAAGTTCGATATCCTTCAGCTSCCAATACTAGTATTAGACTTTTGAAAAGGTTCTAGTTATGACTTTCAAACAAGTGCTTTGCCTAGGGCACTCTGAACTCGACTGAATGGTATGAAGTCCCAATCCTGCAAAATGTACCAAAAATTATCTGAGAATGAAACATGTATGCATTCATTTCATACTTTCCCTGATTATTTGGGTCTTTTATTAATCTCATCTGAATATGTGAAACCATAGGATAGAACA
>MEJB01000004.1:1262860-1279062 GCA_001752375.1 Rhazya stricta | reverse complement strand
CTCTCGCGCAACTACCTCGTCACCAACTTATCATTTCTTCGCTTTTGCCGCCGCTTCCCTCTTCTTCTTAGTTTACATTTTCTCGATTCCATTCAGTTTTTGATTGGAGTTCTTCTATTGATTTCCCCTTTTTCCTGCCAGATTTATGCATCGATCGTCTTTTGGGCTGATTCCAGCAACTTGATGCATCTGACGGCGCTCATTCTGCGGCCACGCTGCCTATTCGGCTGCTGCTCCTCAACGCCTCTCACAACGGCTCCTCTACGTCCCCTCTTACCACTTGACTTCTGGTTTCAGTTACATTTCTTGTTCCATTTCGTCAATTTAATCGCGCTAAACACATATTGTTTTATCTTTAGATTCTGACGGTAGAAGAGCGCTTTGTAAAGTTGTGGTGCAGACTTGTGGTTATGCAGATTTGTCTTGTTGTCACTGAACTGTAGGCTGAGTTTATTTACGGCTCTATTTATACATTTATTGTAAATGTTGACCTGTACCGCTGCTACAACTGACACTCCTTCCTAATGTCTTGGGAATCAGAGTATGATCTTGTTATTCCTTTTTTCCCGGCCCGTTTTCTTGATCTTTGTGTAGCGTGCGCATCTTCTTCATACATTAATTATGTTACTGTTTGAATGTGTACAGCATTTGTATCATTCTCTTAGAGAGACGCATCTAATTTATGTTCGAGTTTTTTTACTGGGTCTTAATTCCTCGATTTGCTTCTCCGTCTCATTTCTTTTGTCATCTAACGGCTCTTGAATAATTTCTAGGTTTCTCCCTCCTTGATCAGAAGTGTGACCGCTCTCATTCATATGTATGTTTGCGCTTTTCTCCTCCTACACGTCGCTCAGCCGCCTATCTTCCCATTTGCTGCAGGAGAGCACACCTCTTATGCCTTCTGTAGAAACGCACACCACCATGTTTCTTTTAGTTAAATTTGGATCACTCTTTCTCAGCGCTCTCTCAGAGTTTTCTTTTTTTGGTTCTCACAGGCATCGTTATGAGCTGTAGTTAGAATTCACTCCTGCACCTGCTATTGTTAAGCCTTGATAATTTGTGCGTCATACACATATCTACCTGATGTTATCTTTTTAGTTTGCTTAGTGATTGGAGTCGAGGCTGTTCCCTCGCAGAATCGAATACAAGGCCAGGGAGTTTTTTATTACTGAACACCAGCTATGGACCACTACCGCCACCTTCGTTGTGTCGACCGATGTGAGACCAGCCTCACAATCGTTGGGGTCTCTGGGTGCGTATATTGGAGGGGAGGGGCGGCAGCTTTTGACAGGCTCTCTCCCTAGTCTTAGCTGGGGGCGGGGGGGGTTCGCGCTTTCTTTCCTATGAGCTGCTTTTCCTCAGATAACCACTATGTGCCACCCTCCCCCTTTTTACCGTTGGGCCCGCGACCCACTCATCATTCCAGTCTGTGACAATTGGAATTTTCTTTATCCCTTTGATTTGCAGAGATTATTTTATATATCGACTCGTTCTCATTTTTCTTCTAATTGAATCCAGTTGTAATATACTAGGTCCGCTTACTCAGCAAGCTCATATGCGTTTTGTTGTTGTAAAGTTTTGCTTATCTGGTGCTGGCAGGTTAATACAAGGGCATCACACCTTCTTGATCAAAGAGCTGGTAAAAGGTGTGCATGCGCAACTTAAATTTATGAACACATATGAAGAGGAAAACTAAATCAGAAGTTAAACAGATGGTTCAATCTATAATGCCTAGTTTATGGATGTTACTATGTTATACTGCTTTAGGTTGATAACGATGTCAACAATTATTAGCCTAAGCTAGCTCAAGCCAGCAGAGAAAACTGGACAGGCTGCTTTAGGTCTTATCTGAAGTAAACTAAGAAGTAGCGTGGACAAAGCTTGTAATTCCTGACTTTTTATATGATTGGAGAAATCTTGTGGATTTATTGCAAAGAATAGCTTTTTTCTCTACTTGCTCTCGAGAATTGGTGGTATCAGTATATGCTCTTTAGTCATACCTTCATGCTGACTTTAAGGCAGAAAAATGCAGTTTGTTCCTGGACGTGAAATCTCTGGTCTTAATTTAAGAGTATTCTCTCTTGCTTTGTTATTTATAACACATTTTTTGGAGTGTTTTCCTGGAACACACACAACAGAACACTCTTAGGACTGTTTCTGTCTGCCCGTTTTCTGCCTAAAGGAGACACGTGCGAGAGTAGTATTATTTTTCCCGATAATCGGCTTTCTTTCAAGTAGGGCCGCTTCTGTGTCACACGCACGCTCTGACTTTCGCCCGCGCTCGCTCTCCCCCTGTCTTCCTGGTTCTGCCTCCTCCCTTGTTTTCTATTGTGCATAACTTATGACTATTTCTCCACATACAGTCTTAGTTCCGCCTCTCTGCGTGGTCTCACGCGGGGGCTTTCATATCTCGTTCTTCCTCCCTTTTGCTCGGATTCCCTCGGGTTTCTTTAATTCTCTTTCTTCGCCAGAAAAAATGTTTTATTTTCTTCCATACGGAGGAACGATTCTAACTCGCTCCTCTGCGTGGTCGCTGTGTTTTGAAAAGCTATTGATTCCCGGCCTTCGCCTCCCATAATTTACTATACGATTTGCGAACCCAGCACACACCAAGCGGCCCTGGTTCTGCTAAATTCCGTCTGCTAATACATTGTCTAAGTTTAATTTTGGGTTTGAGAGTGGCCCGCCTTCTTCAAAGAGTTCCAAGCGACGTTCTCTTTGCTCTGCCTTTCTCTGCTACGGCCTCCACTTTGCGCGCACTCCCTCGCACTTTTGGGTCGATATGTGGGAGCAGCTCTCTTACGTTTCGCTTTCCGCTTTCCCCCTTTCCTCTTCTTTTCCCTTCCTTGCCTTCTTTCCCCCCGATGTTGGCATCTATTGAGTGGGTGTATGTCTTTGGCGGGACACCTCTCGCTCCCTGAAGGGAGTGGGTGGCCGTCAGTGCGAGTATTCCTTCCGCATCTATTTGTTAAATCGTGGCCCCCCCCCCTATGCCAATTCTAGAACTATTTCAACCCCCCACAACTCGCGCGACGCTCATTTAAGAATTTCTCTTGCAGGCAACCTCTATTGTTTTTCCTTCAACACACAGTTTCCTGACTTTTCCTCTGTTCCATCCTACCTCTTGCTTAGGTTACCATCATTTCTCATTCTGTTTTTGGTTTCTGCTCGTCAATTAGCATCCCCCAACGCCCAACCTAAGCTCATTTATTACTTGGTTCAAACAAGTTTTTGTTATCATAAATATGTCCCTCTTTTTTCTTTGATATTTCCGCACGGATCGTTTTTTTTCTGCTTTTGGCCATTCTGTCTTTAGTTATAGTGTTATTATATAGATTCACACGCTGGTCAGCTACAATATGGGCCCGTGGTCTATGATAAATGCCCCAGCCTGCGCAACACTTATCTTGGCTCGGGATGAGTTTTTTTTGGTTGGGAGCGGTACTTATTGTCTATTTCTGACTTAAAATTTGAGCAGCGATTTCATGAGACTTATCAGTTTGTAAAAGCAAAAGGGGCCCAACTTCCCCCCTTACAGTTTTGCGAGATTCTTAATTTTGGATTGTTGCTCTCCTACTGTAGTACGCGTTTGATAATGCTTTGCGCGCTGTAGTGCAGCTCCCTAATTGCCCTGATGACACACGCACCTCTGGAACTCCACACCAATCTCCAATCGCGCCCGTTTCGGCGCCCCTTTATCGAATCCCTTTGTGCCGGACCCCTTGCGAAATCTTGATATTTCAGAGCTGTGCCTCAATATATATACCGCTGTTTTTTCCTGATGCTTAATGGATTTTTCACCTAATCCACACCCGCATTCTTTATTTCTTATATTCATTTTCTTATTCATTTTTTTCCTGTTCTTTTGATTTGCCTCCCCTGTCCACTCGCACACTCACATCTGCGTTACCCTGATACTCTGCGACATCATTCACTTGTGTGTTCTTCTGTTGTCTGTTTTTTATTTCCGCTTTCGCATGGTGAGGGTTATTAGTGAGCTTTCCCCCTGCCCTCCTTCGTACTCATCGGTCCGTGTTTTTTGGGGAGCGTTTCTCTAATGGGCCGACGTCTATTCTTTTGGGGGGGATAGCCTTCGCTGGGATGGAGACTTTTTCGCCCTAAAGCCGGGCCCCTCTCTGGCGGGGAAGGTTCTTTGGTATCAAGCTCCCCTCCCCCACCTCTCTCACCCTCGCTGGAGTTCAGCGCGTGACTCGCGGCCTGGCCCGGCGGGTTCGAGACGGGCCTTCTGTCTTGCTTCCCTCCTCTGTAATCTTACTCGCTTCCCCGCACCACCTCTCGTTCGTGTTCTCGTTCACCCTCCCTTCTTTTTTTGCTACCTGAATGCGCAACAGACTTCATCCCCACTACTCCCCACCCGCTTTTTTGGTTTGATTGAGTTCCCAGCGAAGCAACCTCAATTCCCTACCCATTTCGCTTACTCGTTCCCCACCCACCTTAACACCTCTTCCGCTATTTGTTATTCTTACTGCCTGGAGGGATTTTGTCCCCACCAATGCGCGACAATGACAGACCCTCCTCAACACCATTCGGGTCTTTACTTAGCAAGTCTCTTAGAAACTCCTTTCGGGGCCGAGGTGGGCTCTAACCTTTGCTACCCCCCCCCTCTTTTTTCTGAACCTTCCAACAACGGCTTAACGAGAGCTTACGCTGTTTTTTTCTTGCCTCTCGCTTTGTTCCCATTCCTGTGTGACCCTTCTTCTCGCTGCCTTAATCTTTCTGTCTCTTCATCCTTGACCATATGTTTTTGTTCCTTGCTACTTTTATCTTGGCCTTCTTTTGTCTATCCTGGGGTTTCTTCCCTTTTGATTTTATCTTTTCCCTATTGCCCCCTTTTTCCTTTTTGTACGCAGTTTCTATTCGAATTTTACTCCCTTTGAAGAGTAAATTTGATTTTGGCCTCTATCTTCCACCGGCCTTTCTTCCCCCTTGTCGACACTCCTTCCAGAAGCTTGGCCCACGTCCTTCTCTGACCAGGCCTAGAAATTTTGCTTCCCACCCAACCCCGACCCCCTATCTACTCCTCCCCTCTGCTTTTCTGCATAATGGATTGCACTCTTTCAATATCTAGCCCCCCCTCCGTCTCCTTTTCCTTCCCTCTCAACCTCACCAATAGACTCTTTTTCTTCACCAACAGAGCTATTGCGCTCTTAGCCCCTCGCCACTCCGTGATCACCAGCATTTATAAAAGTTCCTTCGGACAATCCCCCCTTCCCCTCGCCTGAGATCGCAAATATCTCTTACTCCAGCTAATCACTCACCGCCCTCCCTCTCCCCTGGTTTTCTTCCTCCCGCAAGAACACCCTCCCTAGAGCCAATCCTCCCTTCCCGTCGGCGCTCCTTCCTAGTGTTTTGCACTGCTGGCAACTTACTCCTCCTCTTGCAAATAGGTAACACGGGGGGTGTTTCTCTAATTAATCATATTCGCCCTCGTTCTCACACCGTGCCCTCCCCTACAATAACTCAACTCCGCAGCGTGTACCGCCCCATATCTTCCGGCAACCACCGTCCACTTCCACCGTGAACTACTTTTTTGTGCTCCTCAGAACACCCTTTATCTACACCCCTCTCAAAGCTGGCTGCCCGTGCTCGGCCAACTTTTTGCTTCCAATACTGTCACTACTTGGACTCCTTACCTGGTTAATCAGCGTCACACCCCCCCCACACTCTTCCACCCACTGAGTGTTCCACGGGCGCATATGCACCTTCTCGCAAGCCATGCTCTCCCTGCCCCCTACATGACATCCCTTCCCGGTATCGCCCGCCAGTCCCTCCCTGGTCAAGCACTTTTTAAAATATCTTTCTCATATTACCCCTACCTATTCTTTTAACTCTACGGGCTTCTGCTGAGCAATCTCCTTGGTACTTTTTTCTCCAATGAATCTTCTTCCCCCCCTTTCTTCCTCGCCTTCGGGCTATACAACCCTCCCTTCTCTTTCACAGCTCATCATTCCCCCTCACACCCGTTTTCCCCCGTTGTCTCCTTCCTGTGCTCGGTTATTTAGGAAGTGAAGGCTTCAGCACGCCGCACGAAGCGCCCACATTCTCTGTTTCCTGCGCAGACATCTCATCCCTACTAACGCCCCATGTACAATATTTTTACGCTACGCCATCCTATGCCGGCAACCAACCACATCCCGTCCGGCGTGGGCGCCTCCCTTCCGTGTCTCTGAATATGAGTCGGCTGACAATGGGGCCACTCTCCCTGATGGCGCACACCTTCCTCCTATTTTTTCCGATCCTTTTCCTTTTTACTCCATCTTCGGCCCCCCCCCATCTGCTGGTCAAAATGGTGCTCGTCAAACTGCACATAATTGTCCGGACTTCCCCCCCCTCAAAGCCCTTTCCCCTCTATACACTTTCTCGCGCTCCAGCTCAGAGCACCACACCTCTTCCCCAGGGCCCCCTCTGACATTCTCACAGCGCAATGCTATTCAGTTCAACAAGCTGTTTTCCGCTTCGTCTCTTGGTTTCTTTCCCTTTTTGCCCACCCACCTCTATTACCTCATCATGCGGGTGGACTGACCTATACTCATTTTTTTCACCATCACACCTCAACCACCTCGCTTCTCAAGTTCATTCGAACTCACCTCCTTGTCTAGCGCACCGGCGGCCGCTCCAGTGTACTTCCCCCTGTCAACTCTAAAAAGCACCCTCCCGGGGCTCCCCTTTTTTTTTCAATAGGGCATATCCGACAAACCACAGATCGCCGATTTTACCTTGGGCCAGCAACGCCGGTGTTCTACTGGTCTTTAGTTGTCTCGACACTCGACTCCCCTCCGCCCCACACCCGTTGTTTCCTCCCTTCCCCCCTAATTCCCCCTTCCTCCCGACTTCTGGCATCCTCACCACACATTTTTTCCCCGGTAAAAAAAGCCAACCTGATCCTGCGTTTGGCCCCCCACTTAAAACCTCCTGTTCGATCCAAGCTTTTTTTGCATAACGCAGGCTACGCCTCTCTCTAATTTTCATCCCCTTTTTTCTGGTTTGATTCTCTTTCTCTTGCTTGACGTTCGAAACTGTACCTGTGGTGTGCTTCTCTCCTCCTAATTTATATTAATCGCCTACTCCCCTTCGACCTGCTCCTCTTCTTTATATCTAATTCGAGGTATTATATATCTCACACCCTTGACAAACACCTTCCCATTTCACATAATTCGCTTCTCTTCGACCTTCTCACGCCCTCGCTCTCACACTCGTTTGCCAGCGAAAGACAGCCCCTAGACCCTTACGAGTGGTCCTGCACACTGACGGAGCCCTCCTCCTTTCGCGCTTTCCTATATAAATTTCTTCTGACCTCTCCTCTAAGGCTTTCTATTCCTCAGCCGTGTCCTTCTTGGCCCGGTCTATTTCCCCTCTTCGACGCCCACTCCACCCCCCAGTTGTCCCCGTCGCAAAACTCTCTCTTAACAAAGTGGCGGGCGCTGCCCGACAAAGATCCTCTCTGGGCGCCTTCCAAGTCTTTCCCCTCGCCTACATCCCTCAACTGGTCTCTCGCTCTATCCCCTTCGGCTCACGCCACCCTCCCCCAACACGCACAAATTGCGTCGCTATACCCGTTTACCCCGGCGGTCGGCTACGGTTTTCTGGCGGGGGCGCTCTCCTTTTTTGTTTCTGTTTCCTTCATAATCGCCAATCTCTGGGGGGCTTTCCCTCTCCCAGCCAACAATATTAGTTTTTTTTCCAAGAAATTCCCCGACATCCATGATTCCGCTTCTTCCCCACCCGGGACTCCAAGTTTTCCGACTATGTTCCCCCTCTCAAAGGCTGCAAGCGAAGTCCAAAAGTCTTATTTCTCTTATGTATCTCGCCTCCCTACAAAGGATCTATGTGTATTTTGTACCTCTGCCCCTCTCAAATGCATAGGCTGCCCTTTGCCTTAGGGGCAACTTCTTTGCTTAAACTCGACTGATATGTGTATCTCTTGGGCGCGAGTCGTTCTGAAGGTCCGCTGCAAAATTGCTTACCTAAAAATCTTTCCACTCTGACCGAATTTGCAAACACTGCTACTTGTGTTTTTTCTTCGCACTCCTTGTCATCTTTCATCACCTCTCTTGACTTTCAAATTTCCCTGGGCCCCTTCCTCTCTGCTTCACTTTTTAGTTCCACATCTGCAACTCGAATGAATGCGTATGATGTCCCGAATCCTGCAAATGCTACCCCTAGGACCTTATCCGACCAGAACAACAGCCCTGGCAATTCCATATTATCAATATTAAAAAAAGAAACTTTTTTTCCCCCTGATTATTTGCGGTCTATAATCTCACGCTGAACATGAAACCATAGCTCAATAGATACAGGCGCACGTCAAATACAAGAAAAGTAGAACAGGTCAGATGAATCCAAGATTGCAACGCCTCTGAACCACGTGAATGCCAGTTCGGAGCTCACGACAATGTCTATCGAGAATGCATTGGAAAAACTGGTGCTACGATGCATGATTCAAATTTGTTTCCAGCCCCTGTTGGAAGAAATTGAGAAATGCCTTGGAATAACAACTAAACAGCCTCACTATATAGTGGGTACCTGGATGGAGAGACTACATGCAAGCCGCTAAGCAGTATTAACAATTCCTACTGTTCCCTGACAACATTATCCCGCCTTCAATGTGCCGCAAACAATTAGTGCGAACTAGAAGAACAAACTCGCCTTAGCAGTGTAAAAATTAGAATCTTGAATGACTTGCTGTTTCGTTGACTTTCCCAGCTTTCCAAGCTGCCCTGTCAAGGGCGCAGTAAGAAGAATCCATTAAAAGGAACAAGCCTCCATCCTGCCATAGGAAGGCAATAGGGCACAGCCTAAAGCAAACCAGACAGCAAAAAGTATGTAAGCAGCGAATAATAACCAAATTGTAACAACAGACCCCGTATATGCCCAGCAGAAGCATATGTAACAACAAGAAAAAGGGTGGGGGCGGGGGGGACAAAAACAGAGCAACGACAACTGGTAAGCGATTCATCTTACAAGAAGGAAAAACAATGGATAAGCCATTAAAAAAAGTGCCGACTAACTGAAATTTATGTTTATTTTAGACTCTGCAAATATGCTCAGATGCCCAAAAAAAATTAATAACACTTGAATCTTCTGACTTGTGGGAGGGCAAGTAAAATTTCGAGTAATGCATCACAATACATCAGTCTACGCTACTCCATGCCTATTAACAATCTCAAAAGTCAATTCATACTACAGTGTCAAACAAAACATGCTTCCCTCCATGATCCAAAAATGAACGTCCTCATTTCCTTTTAGGGATATTCCATAACGATGTCTGCCTTTCTCAGAATAAATTGGACTTTCTAATCTAAAATTTGGAATCATACCCTCGAAAAAGCAATAATCTTCTTAACAGGAGGATACGATGACCACTTCAATAGGTTCAAGGCTGGAAAAATACTCAACTAATCAAAATGCTCTTGTAACAATTGTTGTGCAAACAAGCCCATGGCATTTCAAATTGAAAAGAAAGAAGAACAAAATCCAAACTCAAAGAACCTTGCTAAATCTCCATAGTTGTCTGACCTAAATAGAAACAAGCCAAGAAAATTAACATCAAAAACTGAAGGTGAAACCAGAAGATACTTCTCGTGCTAATGGAAACATGTCTCAGAATCGGAGGTACAAATAAAAATTAGAATAGCTTCTTAAACTGCTGTGCTAAACCTCCTTACTATTAAGAAAACCAAACAGCCACATGTATAGAATGCACCTAACTCTACTCTATGTTCCTTTCACAGAGAGAGAGAGAGAGAGAGAGAGAGAGAGAGAACACGTACTCATAAGTCAATTTTCCGTCACGAGCTAGGCCCAAAAGTTGATTTATCAAGTTTTTGCATTCATTTACTTTGTCTGAACTCAACAATTTCTGCAACCAGAACCCTCTCAAGGAAAGGTCCTACATAAGAAACAGGCATATTACATTGAAAAGCCACTGAGCATATTAATTTTTACACTTCTATCAAGAGGTAAATATGGCACATGTTAGCCAATCTTTCCAAAAGATATTTGGTCTTACATCCTGGTAAGGGAGAAGCATATTTCCACAGCAAACATGTCAAAGGAATGAAACGTGCTAAAAGCATGAAAATGAAATGAGTTTGGCCTAAATCTTCAATGAATAATTAATCCAAATCTTTGAAGTGTGTAAGATTGGAAGCCTTCCTTACTCAATACTAAATACATGTTAATTCCAGGAGAAACATTGTCAATCTTCTTGTAGGATATACATAACAGTTCACATAGATAGCTCAATACAATATAAGAGCAAACACATATCGCTGCATGTGTTCCACTTTAGCAACAAAAACATGGTCTACTACAAGCTCTATAATGCACAGGGATAACAAGCATACCAGGATTACCAGCTACTTCTTGTTATTAATAGACACAATGAAAGCAAAAATCATATAATATTACCTTAAAAATGAAAGACGTAGTTGATACTGTTATTGGTTTCTTTGACATTCCCCCATATGTAACCATGGTTCCACCTTGTCTGGAAAYTAGATCAATTTAAAATTAAATTGTCGATGTGAACAATAAAACAAATAAAGGCAATTCCATGTCTCACCTCAAGAACTTCAAAACCAAAGAAGCAGCATTCCCACCGACGCAGTTAAATCCTAATGCAGGTTCAGGTATATTAGCCTAAACAGAACAGACATGTCAAGAAGAATCTATTAAGGTATAATAAATATACTAGAAAGCTTTCTAGGAAGTAGAAATCATCATAGGATTGAGTATCAAATATGCAAATCAACAGAAGACCACGAAATCTAATACCAACYGAGAGTACAGCTAACACAGGAAAAAAAAAAAAAAAAAAAAAAAGGGGAKAYAAWAAAKKCCTCCCTACTCAATAGTATCAACTACAATGAGTTGACATGAAATACCAGAAGACCTTTAACATTTTTAACTTCCAGCTGGCTCTCAGTGTACACTTCATCAGCACCCAGTTTCTTGAGCTTTTCTTGTGCTTCATCTGATCCTGCCCTGTAACCAGATATGGCAGCAAAATACAGTGATTGTCCTATAGAATACACATTGTGTGGAACGTAAGTTGTATGCATGTGACCAGCAACTAAGATTAACAGTTCAGTGGGATCTCTCTTGGAATGATAAGACTGTAGAAACACTAAACTAGAAAAAGATCACTTCTTGCATAAAAAGATGGAAGTGAAAATCAATKGGAAAGATACCTTCTACACTAAGAAATTAACATTAAAATTCGGGTCCAAACAACAATGCGAGAAACTTTAACAAGACTAGTATGCAACCTTCTGAAGTCAAATCTCAATTTAGAAAAGCAAGATCTAATAGGATGAAACCAAGTTCCAATGGATAATATTCAGGAAAAAAAGAAGCCAAATAATCCTCTTCAGTACTTAAATAACAAAGTGAAAGGAATCATCAAAAAGTTATAGGGGGATAATAGTCCAGAGAGTACCTGTCCCTTATGATATTAATGCTATGGATGCCTCGATCCCGAGCAAGCTGAATGATACACTGCCCCACAATACTTGTGGCACCATTTTGAACAATTGAATCTCCTGACAATGTGCAGATCAATTAGGAATATTCAGCTACACAAGGTTATGAAACACTTGAATTGGGCACTACCTGATTTTAAATTGACAAAYTCATTCAGCATTTTAAGGGCAGTCAAAGGATTAACAATAACAGTTGCAGCATATTCCATAGGAGTGCTCTTATCAATTTTGTGCCAGAGGCTTTGCTCTTTTACGACATATGTCTGCCATATTCCTAAGCAGAAAGGTGTGGAATCAATAGTAGATCACTGAAGTTCACCGCAAACAAAATACGAGTAATAGAGATTCAAAAGTAAATGCCAATAAAATATTAAAACAGAACAAATTACGTAGACAAAGGTCTGTATGAGGTATAGTATTTAAGATTAAACTCCTCAATATCATTTCACTACAGAAAATTTGATTCAAACTAATAGATAAATCATAGATTGGTATACCAGAGATAAAGTATATTTAAGGAGCCAATGACCACATCATGACCACATCACAAGTATAAGATAAAAGATTGATATGTGATATTTTACTCAAAGGCATAGAGAGAGTTGCATTAATATTTTCTATTGTAGGCAGCTAGAGCCGATAGACTAGATATTTTGGAAGGTTACAAATAGCACCATCAGTTTTATATCACTAATATTAAAATGTAAGATCAAGTTTACTCAATATAAGTGTGGAAGATGAATAAACAAGGACAAATAAATAGGAAAGTAGCATCAAACTGAATCCAACCTGGCAAAATCAAAATGAGCAAAGAAACTGTACCTGAAGAAGGGGGAAAAGGAATAACCCAATCGCCTGGAGAGATACCCTTAACTGCAGAGCCTACAGAATGTACTTCTCCTACCCCCTCATAACCACCAACTGCTGGCACAGGGGGCCTAACAGGATATACACCTGCAGCATAATGAGCACAAAGAGACTTCAATGAGTGTGGCTTTGAAGCTCTCTGATTCCATATACTACAATTACTGATCCAACTATGAATCTGTAAGCCATCAATTGCTTTCTAGTTTCCTTTGCCTTTTTAAGTCAAATTAAGACGCTTAGGACGAGAGTTACAACTCTGCACAACAGCATCAAAAGACTCAGCTGAGACACTAGTCCCTAGATATTTTTTATTCTCTAAGAGATTTGACATACGCGCTTGAAATGTTTAGCCTCGGTCTAGATTTCTCTTTTCTTTATTGATTGAAAATCGTCTTCTAAATGTAGTTCACGGGAAGGCCTGAAATAGAGATTAGATGAGAAAATGACATCAATGAATCTCCAACTTACTAAATGATTTTCGGAAGTCCTATTTTTTCATATATGTTAAAAAAAAAAAAAAAACTGAAAGTGTAAACCTTTTTTATTTCTACCAATGTCACTCCTAGTTTCTTGGACCTCTACCCCAAGGGATGTGAACTTCCGTAGTTCTCGATTGAAACTTTCACCAGTTTTTGTAAATTATCAGCAGGCAATGGAGCTCCTTTTACTTAATATACGCACAAAAGACGAATAACTCCGATTAATCGAAGTTTGAGTACATATTCTAATTGAGCAAATGCGGATTTTTCACTACTTAACATGCGGATTGACATTGCAAATTACCACAAGTTATACATAATCCTAATCAACAAGAGGAATAAAAAGTAGACCTTCAATCCTATTGATGTCGGAAGGATTGATTGGAGAAGCAAGCATCCTAACGCACACGTCATCCTCCTGAATTTCCACTGGTGGAAGCTCTTTAATTCTCAGAACGGTATCGGGAGGGCCTTGCTGATCGTAGACGACCGCGGTGGACGGTGGAGACATGGCTGCAGCAGAGAAAGCTCGCAGGGCGGTGAAAATCGAAGTACGGCTACCGAAAAGCAGCGGCGACGACGACTCCGTACACGGTGTCCTTTCACGAACTAAGGCTCTTAGTGTTAGTAATCTCACTGTCGCCATGATCGTTAATCAGCTCGAGCTGAAGGAAGTGAGGGTATAATACAAAATGCTACCTTCGAAGTTTCACGAGCTCACTCAAATTCTCAAATTAATTTTTCTTTAATTCGTTATATTTTTTATTTGAATTTAATTTACTACATCCTTTTTGCATCACCCATAGGGCCAGAGTCTAATCCTCATAGGCTTGAAGAAATATAGAAGTGGGCCACATTGGCCCGTCTTTTGTAGACATCGTATGTGGGCCTCATTTATAAAAGATGAGCAGGGCTGATCCCTTCCGCCCATTTTCTAGATTCCGTCAGCCATTGGGCTTGTTTCTCCACCTTCGAGCACATTTAGGTCCATTGTAATTAATTTTTGGGTAACGAAAATTTATTTAGTTGAAGAAAAAACAATTGGTGAAAAAGGAAAAAAATTGAAATATGAATTTGTTTATTGTGAAATTATTGAATTAGGAGTTGGGAAAGAGGGGGTAATAATGAAAAATTTCTATTTTGAATGGTGAAATGATYTGATTTGAAAGTGAATAATGAATTTTTTWACRGTTSATTTTTAGATTTTAGTGGAGGTTAAAAAAGACTATTGGAATTTAGAAGAGATTTTTTGGATGAAGAAATAAAACAAATGAATTTTTTGTTCAAAAAGTAAAAATTATCTGAAAAAAAAATAAAACAGATGACCTTTTGAGGCAAAAAAGAAAAATTATTGGGAGGAAGAGGTAATCCAAATAGAGCCCATTTGGAGGCATTCCTTATAGTATTGAGAGTGCAAAAGGACGAACTGAAGGGGGAAGTAGTGGGAATGAGTAGAGAATTTGCATTCTTTTCAAAAGACAACAATAAGAAAATGCATCCACGTCGAATGCGCGCAGGAGTGGAGAAACAATACCAATAACTAATAGAATCTGAAAAAATTGGCCAAAGGGATCAAAAGATCTAGGACTGAGGTTGAGTGACTAGCGACGTGTATAACGTGGAATATAGAGATATANGAAGAGGTAATCCAAATAGAGCCCATTTGGAGGCATTCCTTATAGTATTGAGAGTGCAAAAGGACGAACCGAAGGGGGAAGTAGTGGGAATGAGTAGAGAATTTGCATTCTTTTCAAAAGAGAACAATAAGAAAATGCATCCACGTCAAATGCGCTCAGGAGTGGAGAAACAATACCAATTACTAATAGAATCTGAAAAAAATTGGCCAAAGGGATCAAAAGATCTAGGTCTAGGGTGGAGTGACTAATGACGTGTATAACATGGAATATGGAGATATAACCAACGAATGTTCCGAGGACTGATGGTCTCTTGAAAAATATTCAAAAATATAAATGTGTTATTAAATTTAAAAAAGAGAATCAAGGGTAGAGTTAAAATCAATAAATTCCAACAATTCAGATTATTTGTTGAGCAAATCTAAGAAGTCACATCATTTCAAGCAATAACCCTTTTTCTTTTTGTTTTTAAGGTAGTAATAACCCTTTTTAGTTGTTAGTGTAGAGAWTGACCAATYGATCMGGACTTGAAATATTTTATCGTTGGAATTTGTTGATGTAAAGGAATATTATTATTGTGCTTTGATTGAGAATAAAACGGCAATAATAAAGATAGGCCAATCAAATTCTACTTTGCAACTTTAACAGCTGTGTTCTATCCGTGAAAATTTCACATTTAAAGCATATTGCAGTGTTGCCTGTTTATGTCGGTCTTATAATTACATGGTATAGATTGATTGGTATTGCACCATACTCGAAAAACTTACTCCACACATAACAAGTTAGATCTAATCTAGTAATATAAAGTCGCGTATAACTTATTAAGTTTTATATTTATTTAGAATGATTTAACTTTTATATTATTCGTGACTTCGTATTATTGAATTTTATATAATTATCATCGTTTCAAATTACTTGTAGTATTTGAGTTTTTTTTTCAAAATATATATCGTCTTAGAAAATCAARGACATATTTATTGAGATTTTTTCACTTCTTAAATTATTAGCTTTGTACCTTTCAATTGGTAAAACTTTTTCATTTCTATGACAGGAAAAAAGGAAAAAAGGGAAGAGAGGGGGAGAGAGAGAGAGAGAGAGAGAGTCAATTTAGAGTTTTTTGGTATAAAGAAAAGGGGAATTGTATAAATGGATTATGAGCTTCAATCCCGATAATATATTTTCGATGGATGAATTGGTATCAAAGTTCAGGTTCGACCTCTGAAAGGACTTTCTGGCTCCCTCTCCTAAAAGAAGGAGAATTGTATTAATAAGTTATGAGTTTCAACCTCGATAAAATTAATTAAATTACTATTTTGATTTAAAGTTTCTTACTTTATATGTAGAAGTCTAATGTGACATAGACATGTAATTTGTTATGGAGGTAGTTTTATTCTTGGAAAAAAAGTGATATTATTGAGAGCTAAACTATAAGTGACAATGAGATGGTTTAGCAATTAACTACTACTCCATCCCTTTGGGGAAAAATAAAAAAATGCAAAAAACATGTTATATTGGGATTATGCACACGGATAAGAAACTGATACAAACTAGTACTATACTATACAACTTTAAYCCAATGACTAGAATAGCCTTATTGGAATTTTCAATATAAGTCTCTCTCTGTTAACATTAACTCTTCTCCCTTTCCCTTTTCTCGTTTTCTTCTCAAGACTTCAAAAATTTGGTCTCATTAGTTTTACCTGTCTAATTACTTTATT
>MEJB01000004.1:1249548-1262835 GCA_001752375.1 Rhazya stricta | reverse complement strand
TTTTTTTTTTTTATATCATATATCGACCTTGCTCTCACTCTAGTATAGATAGAGCTGATAAAATAGAGAATTAAACTATAATAAACCATCTTCTAGGATATATAATCTTGTCTTTCATACTTACCCAACTCTCTGTTCAATACGCAGTAAAACGTTTTTTTAGCAGTTTGATAGGTAACGTATAAGTGGAGGAATGGTTAAGATTATTAGAAGGGGAATGGTATACGAACTTGTAGGATCTTTATTTTTTCATGTATTACGTTAACCAGTGACCTTCACCAGATACTTTGAGTTAACACAACTGAAAATGGTACTAAAGACTCTAGTTAAGTCTCTAACTCTATTAGTTATAGGAATTGGGTTAACACGGATGTTAATTTATAGTAGTCATATATTGGTAAATAATATTTTGAACTACTTAGATAAAACAGTGGACTACTAGAAGGTTTTATACAACTAATTAATCCAAAACACACAATTTGATTCAATATGGAGAGGGAAACCATTTCGGAACCCCCGTTAAAAGTAGCTCTATATTATCTAAAGCTAATTGTATCAGTTAAAATCACAGACCTAATAGTTATTTCTTAAAGTGTGCCCACATGAAGATATAATTATGGGGAATTAGTCAGAATCTATACAATGTCCTATTGCCTATTCAAAAACAGGATGTTACTTAATATACCAGTATGACTATCTTAATAAAATTATCTGCTTACGTAACTACCAATTACTCAGGTCAATTCAAGGAAAAATACACCTACTGTAAAATTTAACTTTACATAGGTAAAAATAAATTTCAAATAATAAAACTGAAACTTAACCTGTTCACAAAGGATTAACCTTTCGTTTACACTTATAATTGAAAGAAAAATTTAAAAAAATGAGAGAATAAGTTTATTAAAGAGGCTTAATTCAGTTAAAAAATAAAGTTTTACATATTACGAAATTTTTAAAATTATTTTATAAAATTACTTAAAAAATAAATTATTAAGATTTGGTATCTGAAATAATTATTAAATTAATTTGAATTCGATTTATTGTGTTTTTATAGTCGGACTTTTATTCGAGGAAGACCAATTCAAATCTCTTCCAATTTTATGTCACAAATAGTATTTAAACATAGTATTTTACTTTAGCTTGATTCACTTACCATATTTCGAGTTGATGAGTTTCCTAATACCTATTAATATAACATAAGGAGTTAAAGTCATATAAATGAATCAGGAACATTACTATTCGTTTATGTTGTCAAATGCTCTTCTAGTCAGGCACGATGCAATATTCCTCCACAAATTTTTTACTCCATTCATTTTATAACATGGATCCCAGTTGAATAGTCAATATGCAAATATATATATATATATATATTAAATTAAGGGACTATTTGTTTACTTTTTTTCATTTTACCCCTAAATCAATTAATTTTATAAAACTAACTTTTAATTAGTAAAATTAAAATGAAATTCAACAATTTGGAATAATTGATAAATGAATTGTTAATCAAAGCGAGGTCCATGTTCAACAACTACCTGTAGCATCATATTGAAAAGCTCCGATAGAGGCATTTCTTTAAGTAAGAGTCAAACTCTGTGACATCATTTAGCGAATCTTGATTAGTCTCGCGATTATAGAATATGAAGTGGTATAATAAAAAAAAGTAAAAATTAAAACCAAATTTCAAATACATAAAAGGGAGGAATAGATGAAAGAGAGAAGGAGATAGGGGTAATGTATTTTGATTAATTATGAGAGAAAGACTTTTCTTCAAATTCATATAAGGCTATTTTAATATAAAATTTCACAAATTTTAAGAGCATCTTATGTGAAATGTCAAATACCATATGTATGCTGCTACGAAATAAGTTATTGTTTTATTCATTTTAGAGGAAAATAAATTTTCAAAGCAACATTTATYAATATTACATTTCGGCTCCCAAATTCTTTAATTCTTATAAGTTTATGCCTTCATTTAATGTGCCCCTAATTTGAAATTTGTGATTTGGTCCGCAGTTTTCATGATATTACTTGTGCAGTAAATTTTCTTGGTAGAATTTAAACCTTCCTCAGCAAAGCATTAAATATTGCTTCAAAAGAATCAAAGGGGTTAAATATATGTCTACAATTGCCAAATGTCAKAGTATTATTGGCTCTTGTCTCAYAGTCAAAACTCTATTCCCTTGAAGCAAATCAAAAAACGACTCCRCGGACTGCCCAGTACCCACCTGAAGACGTGTGGGTCACCCGGTTGATACACCGTACGTCACAGCACCGCCGATGAACCCAATCAGTATGGCCCACTTTAGAGCAATCTTTAAACCGAACGGTCACAAATGAGTTTGTGATACTACTGTACTATTAATATTTCACCGACTGGTGAACAGTAGTTATTATTTTGAATAAGAGGAGTATAAAATCTGCTACATACGCATTTTCTGAAGTGCCAAACTTCGATCCCTTTTAAGCTCGCCAATTCGGAAGCAGAAAGTCATGATTTGACAGAAATGTCCCAGTAGGATAACGTGGCAGTTTCGCCTTTGATTTCTTTTGAACGGCATGTTACAGGTGATTATTATTTAATATATTTTTGTTTTTGCTTTTTCGAGGGGTGTAGTAAGAAGAAAGGAAAAATTAATTAGGAAACTGCAAGTTCGTATAAGGCCGAGCTCTGTATCTCTTTTGCGTGTGTTCCTCTCWACAAAACTTTGTCCGAGTTTTGTTAACTCTTCTGTTGTTTTTCTGTTTTGGGTTTCTGTTTCATGTGGAACATATAGGAGAGGAGGAGAGAAATACGTATACATATAGATAGATACATTTCATATACATAGATATATGTATTATATATATGTGTGCTTGTGAGAGAGATATAGATATATAGAAGAGGAGGAATGGGTTGTTTTGGATGTTCTGGAGATTCATCAATCAAGAAGGCAGAGAAAAAGAGAGATAATAGAAAGAATAAGAGTCACTGTAGAGGAAATGATCAAACACAGGCTGTAAAAGGTGTGAGCTTTTTTCCCTGAGTTGATCGTTACCTTTATCAATGAAATTAAAGAACGCGTTTGTTACCGTTGGTCCTTTTGGATAGAGGAATGCTTAGTTTCTTTATTTTTTTTTTTTTTAATTTGAAAGTGATTCCTCGAATCGGTAAATGTTTAAATTTCCTTCCACGATCTTATGTGAATTGGGTCGTACTTCTTTTTTTCTTTTTTTCTTCTTGCCGTTGATATTTTTCACAGTGCATTTGCATGGTTGATGGTTCTATTTTCTTTTCTTTTTCTTGGAATTTCGGACATGATTTCGTAGGGATTCTTTCAATTTTAATGGTTTATCAGTGTGTCTGGAATACRCATGTGTGATTTTCCAGTTTGCAGCTGATGGGTCTGTCGTTGTTCCTCTGGTTCTCCTTCTATATACTTTTGCATGTTGTTTTGTGTGAGAGCTCGTTTGAAACGAGAGGAAAGTTCTTGATTATAGGCTGGATTATGATGTTATTGGTTTATGTTCATGTTGAATTCAGTGAAGCTAGAAGTCAATTAGTATTCTTCATTGATAAGATGTCTGATCCATCATCAATTGCAGATATCACTCCATGGGTTCTTTGTTGGGTTTGAGTGTTTCTGGGAATGGTTTGAACGTTGATTACTGTCTGCTGTACAGTATGGTACTTTGGAAAATTCCATGTACACTTCTTTTCTCTTTCAAATTTTGTCTTTTCTTGGTTATTTGGTGGCTTTTACATTTGGCTAATAATTAGTGTTATCACTGGTACCACTTCGCCGAGGATTACAGAGGAATCAAAATTTTGGCTTTTTACTGCCCATGTGCTCCAACTGTCTTTTTCCCTTCATTCTCTCGGGCTTTCTYATACACTTACTTGATTTGTTTTGGTGCTTCGTTGTGCTTTGTGGTTTAGACTCGCCGGGAGGAAGTCCATATAAAGGTGTGAAGGAGGATACCAAAGATACAAATCAATCTGCATTCGTAGAGGAGCAGGATGATAGTAAGAGGTCTCCTGGGGATGGAGAGGCTAATACCCTCAAGTTGCGGGCTTTCCGATTTTCTGAAATGGTGGATGCTACAGGGAACTTCAACTCGGATAATTTTCTGGGCGAAGGAGGCTTTGGCAAAGTTTACAAAGGCTTTCTAGCTGAGACTGGTCAGGTCAGTTGCATTCTCATTTCTTTCGAAGCTGCAACATTATTAGTCTGTTGATACATATAGCGGGGGAACCCCTGAATTACTACATAATTGAATATATATGTGCCGTACCTGCTGCTCATCCAAGTGTATTTATTTTTCTCTTTTATCTAGATTGTAGCTATAAAGCAGCTTGATCACAATGGATGTCAAGGGGTAAGAGAATTCGTAGTTGAAGTTGTAACCTTGGGAATGGCCGATCATCCTAATCTTGTCAAATTAATTGGTTATTGCACTGAGGGAAATCAGAGGCTTTTGGTTTATGAGTACTTGCCGTTGGGTTCACTGGAAGACCATCTACATGGTATGCCTTGCATTGAGAAGCTTCTTATTTCATTGTATATTTATCCGTTTGTTATCTAGTCTGCATTCTCTCTTATTAATTTCGTTTTATTTACTATATTTCTATAGGTCCTCTATCGAATAGGAAACGACTTGATTGGAATACAAGAATGAAGATAGCAGCTGGTGCAGCTCGAGGCTTAGAGTATTTGCATGATAAGATGAAGCCTCCTGTCATATATCGTGATCTAAAGTGCTCTAACATTCTTCTTGGGGAGGGCTATCATCCCAAGCTATCTGATTTTGGTCTGGCAAAAGTGTTTCCTTCTGGAGATAAGACTCATGTTTCCACCAGAGTGATGGGCACATATGGGTACTGTGCTCCAGATTATGCAATGACAGGTCAATTAACATTCAAATCAGATATTTATAGTTTTGGGGTTGTTCTACTGGAGCTCATAACTGGAAGGAAAGCAATTGACAAGACCAGATCTGCTTCYGAGGAATATCTTGTTGCATGGGTAATTCTCCACTATTTCCTCTCTTCTCTGAATTCGTTTTCTTTATTTATTTATTTTTTTGGTTTTTGTTTTCCTTTCAGTTGAACAGCATATAAGACTCTTTTCTTCCTATATGCTAAAGGCTGCTTTTTGCAAAATTTATTGATATCAGTAGTTTACTAACTTTAACTGCCATTAAGTCGGCAAACAGCTACAAGGCTTCATGATTGAGGAGCTTGGTTTGGTTCTTAACATTTTTGGGGACATGGTAAAAAAGTGTCATAAACTATTTGAGCTTCTGGCTAATTGGTTTTTGATATGTTTGCAATTTTGATGATTCAGATGGTCCTCAAGCTTGAGACTTCTTCTGATTAGAGATTCTGGGCCACAAATAAGCATCCAATGCTCAATATTCTTCGCTGTGCATCATCTTATGCTTTTCTCTATTTTTGTTTGCTTACCCTTTTCATTTCAYCCATTGGACTTAGTTATGCATCTATGCCAAATACTGCTCTTTTGTTTGCATATTCTTTATCGGGTAAGGAGAAATTAGTTGCTCAATTGGTCTGTTGGAAATTTGGATGTGCAATATTAGTCATTTGCTTATATTCATGCATCGGCATGACTTATAGCTAGTGGAGACACATGGTCCAGATTTATGAACTGACCTATGTTATCTGTTGGGAATTCTCAGGTTTTGCTAAACAAATCGTTCTCTGGTGTCTGTTTGATATTTAAACCTTTAGGCCATTGGTATGATTTTTAAGGGACTAATTAGTATCGATTTAATATTTCATTTGATATAAGTTGGGTGGAATTTGCAATCAGTCTCACCTGATGCCTGATACTGTCAATGATCCTCTATTTTTAATGCATATTTCCGGCTATAGGATATGTGAGCACAAACCTGCATGAGATGGTTCAAAGAAATGCCTATGCAAAGAAACAACAACCTATGCACCATTTGAAGTCATGGAACCCAATAGATAATTTGAAGTTCATATACGTGCATCTAAATGTTTTAATATCTTCTATGTCAATCTTCACATGTCAAGTACTGCTGTTTTTATTTTGCGCTAGGCATACATACATGGAAAACTGGTAACCAGTYTAGTGTTTGATAACTTCCCTCTTTGCATATAAATTTCACAAGACTGCATTTTCATCTCCCACATAATTTAGTTGTGCATTATTTTCCTGATGCCTTATTTTAAGAAGGTGATTTGGATGCTCACTTATGCTAGCGCTGCTGGACTTCTTCAKGTTGAAACCTTTTTCAACATATTGTTTGCTTGTATGCCTATGTCCTAATGTCATACTCTTGCGTGCAATAGGAAAATGGGAAATTATGTGCATGAGATTATAGATTATAACGAATTGAACAAGGATCTGAATCCAAATGTCTTGCTGAATAACCCTTCTGTATTTAATTTGGCACCTCTTCTTGAAACACACTATATTGCATTACTTTTGGTTTTGATTTCTTGATAATTATATGCAAACGTGCAGACATAAGTTTTTCTCTATTCTTCATCTTTTCTCAATGGGTAAAACTCACTTCTGTCGTGTGTCTCTGTATGTGTATGCATATGTGAATATTTTCCCTACATTGATATTTTTACCTTGTGTTCAAAACTCAGACAAGTAGAAGAATCCGCTCTAGGATGCTGCAGGGATATAGGTGCAATCTGTTTTTACAGTATTAAACAAAGCATGTTTATCTCCTAAAATGTGCCTCTGCTTGATGAATTTCTTCCAACATATCCTACACAGATGCATCACTTGAATACCCCGTTCGACTGTGCTAATTTTTTACGATTATCTTTCGTAATTGCAGGCTCGACCATTGTTTAAAGACCGGAAGAAATTCTATCAGATGGCTGATCCTGCATTAGAAGGTCAATATCCAGTTAGAGGCTTATATCAAGCTCTTGCAATTGCTGCAATGTGTGTCCAGGAGCAACCTAATATGCGGCCACTTATATCTGATATTGTTATAGCTTTGAATTACCTTGCCTCCCAAAAATATGATCCAAATATCCATCCTGTCCAGAGTTCCCGGAAAAGCTCATCTTCTCATTCACCTTGTAGAGATAATACACATCCCTGTTGAAAATTGTCACTTGAGATGATYAGCATAGAAGAATCGAGCTTGAGCACCTAATTTCACTTGTCCTCTCTTTTGCAATGTCCCCATAACCAGGCCTGGTTATCAATTTTTGCATCACCCGTGATAACAGGTTCTACTATGAAATATAAATCTGGTACAGAGTAGAGATTTTGACCTTCTTACTCTTCATATAGACCCTCTTCCTATATAAACCTGATCTCTTGTTCACACATATGAAGGCCATTTACCTTAAAGAAGCCAAATGAAAAAGGGAAATGGGAAAATGATAAAACAAAGAACCCTCTTTGTGAGCTTGTTGAAAGAGATGCCCTCCACAGACTCTTGAGGAAAGCTTAAAAAGCTTGCTGAATTTCTCTGCAAAGAAAGTTTCCTTCTCTTACAAATTAGACTTCGGACCTTTGCGAACAAAGCTAACTTATGAGTTATTAATAATACTATAATAATTATAAATAAACGTCAGAAGAAAATTTTACGTTAAAAGTTGAAAGTACTCGAGGTTGCAAGTATTTAATTTCATATTATTTATTACGATAAAATTGTTAATTATTAATGATGTTTATTATCATATGATTTTCTTTTACTTGGATTGATTTAAGGTTTCGTTTGGATGGAGAGAGAGGAAGAGAAATTTCAGAGTTTTAAGTGGGGGAATTAGAGGGGTGAAAATGAATAAGCTTCTCTCCAAAACTTTCTTCATAAAAGTGCAAAGAAAGGAAGAGAGGAGAAAGTCTTTAAAAAGTTTCATTTGGTTCTTTCAAATTTCTTCTTACTCCGCATGGGTTGAATTATTAAAAAATTGAGAGAGGAATTAAGTTAATTTTTCTCCTCACGTAGATAGCACGTGAAAGCAATTGGCCCCATAACTGCCAAAACGAACCACTTGAACCTATTACAGAATTCTCCGTCGTCTTACTATACTCGCAAAGATTCCTCACTCCTCATATAAACACAACAAGCACTTCACGTCTTCTCTCGAAACTTTGAATCCAAAAACTCTAAAAATCGCAGTTACAGAGAAATGGAGGATACTTCAAGCTATAGCAGTAGTGTCAAACGCTCGAATTGGAAATGGAATGGCAAAAGCAGTCGCAAAACATTAATCCTTCCGCTCTATCACTGGGAAGGTTGCGCCAGCAGCCGGAGAGCTCTCTCAAGGAGAAGCTGCATCCACGTAGTTCCTCTTGTGGCGCTGCTTGCCCTTTTCATACTCTGGTGGTTTTCTCATCCAAGTAAGATTATTTTCAAGAACCTAATCAGTTAAGGTTGTGGTTTAGTTGCTAATTTGTGGATTTCTGCTTAATTATGGATCTCCTTTTGAAGAATGCATATTAGAGAGATATGTGGATTGTGCATATGTTAAGTTGTTAAGCGAGTAGTTTGAGTTGTGTATGATGTAAATTGGTTGGAATCCTATTTTGTTTCTTCTGCGAGAAAGAATTGCTCTATCATCTCACGTATCACATTGTTTAATTTTCTTATTCCTCGTTTGTAAGGTTGGATTAATGTTTGTTCTTTAGTGTTCTCGGTGCATGTTGGCAATTGCATTAAATAATGAATTGAATTACTCTATGGATTCACAAAAATGCTGCATCTCTCRGGTTGCAGAAGAAAATATCGATATAAAGCATGTTCACGTCATAGATTTGTAAACAGCTGTTCACAAGATTATGTTTGCGTTTCTGCAATTCTTTGCCTTCTTTGGTTCGCTTATGCATTTCGTTTTCTTGATTTATTTTCTTTCCCTTAGTTTCCTTCTGCATTTCCTTTCCCCAGAACTAAGATTTGCTCTGACCCCTAGAAGGTAATTCATCATTAATTTTTCTGGAAAAGCAATAGAAAAGAATTTCCTAATGACTGTACTTTGGCCACTGGCTAATAGCCAAAGATAGTCTTTGTTTAAGTAACAAAACTTCAACATGAAAGAGAGTTTTAAGTTTCTTTCCTCGGTAGAAAATAAATAAGGCTAAATCATGAAATTTGACACTAAGTTCCTTTGGTTCTTAGATCATCAATCAGAGCTACTCTCTTCATTTTTAATACATAATTGCTACTTGAACAGTGGACTTGGAGATCAAGGATGGAAGAATAATGCTGGTCTCRGACGCTGATGAGAAGACACCAACGTTTATGAATGAAACTCGTGTTGATTTGGTATTCCTGGCAGCAATTYCAACTCCACCATATACTTCAATTTCACTCATGCAGCCAGTTGACAATCAGAACAGAGTGGAGGCTGTAAATGAAACTGATTGAATTATAGTTGTCTGCTGTACAAGCCATACCACTTTAATATYGGTGAGTTCCTCTTAAAAACTGAAAATCAAGAGTCTGTCTTCAGTCTTAGCCGTCTTTGCAACTAATACTGGATAGATAATGTTGACTTTCTGCTGGGAGAGATAATGAATTTTTGATAAATTTTGTAGGTAATATTGGCTATTTCATTGTGAAGTTGATATCAACAGTTTTCTGTCAGTTCAATATTCCTGCTGGGATTTACTAATTCACCAGACGAAGATGATCAAGTTTAGGTGCAGACTCTGTATAACTCATGTGACTTCTTTAGGAAAACAGCTAGAGAAAACAAGTTTGTAGTTAGCCATGAGACTGTTTTTCCTTGAATGTAGAAACATTTTTCTTTGGTAGTAGAGAGGACGAATGTAGAAAATTTACTAGCAAAATGGCTACAATGATCTGCTTTGCACTTTCACATAGAAGATAGGATCATATGGTTAGCCATTATATGCATCAGCAGTTGTCGCAAGCTCYCGCTTGTGCACTTTATGCTGAAACTTTTATCTTCTGTGCTCAGTTAGATGGACATCCTTGAAATTAATTTGTTTCTTTAACCATCCAAGAAATGGAGGAAAAGAACAGAAGTCTGGCAAACTCTTACGCCTCCTGTACTGCTATAACAATTCGCTCACCTCTCCTTGTCGGCAGTTGCCCACCCATAGATACACATTTGAGGTCCTCCTTGATGGCAAAACTCTACAGCAGTCTCTCCTTGGTGACTGCAAGATAATTTTAATACCAGTTTATGATTAGTATTTCTACTGATAAAGAAATAGTTCATCTCTGCAATTCAAACTTCAAATCAACATTGCCAATGAAGTTTTGACAGGGAAAAATCTTTTTACTTATCTGTTAAAAGTAACATTACCAACGAAGCTGCTATTATGCTACACCATATCAGGAAAATTAAATTGAACTGCAGAAGTTTTTGATTAAGAACATGTTCTTCTGAGGCAATAATTTACTCTGCCCACTTTCTACATTCAACCCCAACCCCCAACACACACACACACACAAAACATCCCTTGTTCCACCATATACTGGCAGAAGCAAAAGAAGTGGGCAATCCACAATGCTGATGCAAATGCATCAAAAAGGTAAATCAACACATTCATAAGTGGTGTTCGTACCTTCTGCCAACGGCTGCTATCGGGCCTTTTCAGGACAATGATTGAATTAATTTTTGCTGGTGAGTCCATTTTCCATCGACAATAAGGATAGGACTCTCTGTGACGATAGTAAACCCCAATTATTTGCCTCCTTCCTGCATCATATCTTGTAGAATTCATGTAATACAAGAAGGGCTTCTGACACGGATGTCTGGTCACAGGCCTAGTGTTGAAAGCATAAGCAGTGTAATCTGCTCGCTTGTACCAGTTAAGAAATGTTCTCGTGGGCATCTCTAGTTCTCTGGGAGAGATGACTCCCCTAATGATCTGAACCACATAGCCCCATGACACAGAAATGGACCAATATCTCTTCTTGTCATAGCATATTGACTGCTGTATTATACTGCCTGAGTCATACTTCACAGATGAAAACAACTGGTGGAGGCTTTGAACTCTTGTCAAGTGTGGGAATATTGGATCAACTACATCAAGGTGATGAACTGATACCAATGGAGTTACAGGATGTGCTCCTAGAAGTCCTAGTAAGTTTCCATACACATCATACTGCATTATCATAAACAAGAACTMGTTAACTTTCTGAGTTTGCATCACATTGAATTCAAAATCTATTCAAATAATGGTAGGATAATTGAGTCTAATCTATGTAATTATCTACTGCATACCTGATGAAATCCACGTTCTCGGGTAAGTGGCACCCCTAGCTCAGCCATGCATGCTTGAATTCTGTCATCACTTCCATAGAGTCCAGGATACCTTTGAAGGCAGCGATCCTGCATCTTCTCTAATTCTTTTGCCAAAGGATAACTTATCGCGAACCCTCCCCCACCATAGGCCATGGCGTATGAGAAAAATATGTTCTGAACATGACTTTCAGATGAGCTGCCGATATAGTAGTACTGATTGTGATCATACTTAGAAAGCACTCTTACCACATTCTCAACCACAAAGACAGTGTCATCATCTCCCATTACAAACCACCTCACATCTTTCATCCCCAACCTCAATGTCTCAGAGACCACTCTTGAAATCCTCAATGCCGATCTCTTCCCCTGACGATTTGTATACTTGAAATTTGAAGTATTCCCAGATATCCGAATCTCAGGCAACCCTTCATTTTTCCTAGTTGAAACTTTGTTATCTAACCAAACCACCCCTCTTGTCTCATTAGGCCTCCACCATAACTTTATGTACTCCTTCCTCCTATCCCACAAATTCGACGAAGCAGCAATACCAAAAACAATGTGTCTGAGCTGTGTATCGTCCCCTAGAGGCTTGGATTCTGCTTTATCATCCATAACTTGATCGTCATTCTTGGTAACTTTGGCCAAAGAAGAAGCATTGGGGGATGCAGGGACAACTTCAATCGCTTCTCTGGTTGAAATATCTGAAGCCGGTAACGCACAATCGGACTGATCTTTATTGAGTACGAGGTTTGAAGAATAGAGAAGATATATTACTAGGATGCTGATAAAGAACCAAGTGACGGAGCTACGGAGGCTGCCAAGGCCAAACGGCAAGCGTTGGGTGGCAGAGTTCATTTGGTCCAAGGCAGTTAGCTTTTTTGCAGAATCTGGCGACATGTTTTTGCTCACCATGGCTTCAGCTCAAGCAACAGACGTGGTGGAAGTAAGTGATTCAGAGCTAAATTGGACTGAGAGATGTTCGGATCTTAATTGAAGAGAGAGAGAGAGAGAGAGAGAGAGAGGAGTGTTAGAAATTCTGTTGGTGAAAGAACGAAGATGGAGGCGGTTATGGCTCGTTTTAGTCCTTCCCCGACACTATAAACTGGAAGCCAAAATGTAAGAGCACCAAACTCACGTTCGACAACGGGAATTAAATTTAGTTGAGCAACCATTAAACCTTAATGGAGCCAAAGTTAACCAGTAATTTTCTAGGTCCTGAATGCACTGATGCTTAGCAAGTCAAAGATATATATTAAAAAAATGGTTTTATTACCTTAACTATAGTAAGTTGCTATAGACGATGTTCTTCGTRACTTAAAAAATAATTATTTTAGCTTTTGCTTAAAGRAAATTACTTSATATTTTCTTACGCTTTTTTGTTTAATTTATGATTTAAAAATATTTAAATAGTCGTTTTCGAAAAGCATGACCTGGAAAAATTACTTATGTGGTTATATTTTTATGGACAGAAATGCTTTTTATGCTAATTATTATTTACAATAACACTAAAAAATAAACACCAATAAGAATAGATCTTAAAGTATAAATTAATCATATAGTTATGGAGAAAGTTAAGTTTTGAGTTTAGATGAACTTTGATAGTTATATTTTTCTTTATAAATGGGCTATTTCATATTTTTATAATTAGGATACTTCGTACATGTAAATTATTTATTTACATATCAGATTGCATTTACATCATTTTTGAACGAATAAAATAATTATATTTACACACATTTATCTTACTAGAAAGGGTTAACTACAAGAACCCTCATAATATAGTCAAATTGTCAATTACATACATATAGTTTCAATTTGATCACTTTACATCTCAATTGAAAAGTTTCACCTAAAATATTTAGTTTGTTAACAATAAATATAATGAAATGCCTAAAATACCCTTCTTTTTTATATGTTTTTGTTTAAGTGAGATGTTATTCATTTAACTAATTATAATTAATTACTTTTATGACTTTTTGTTTTATGAATACACTGCTAAATTTTATAATAAGTAGTAGCAATATAAAATTAACTGAAGAGCCTTTTTTTTTTTTTTTTGAAAAATTGAA
>MEJB01000004.1:1161342-1247763 GCA_001752375.1 Rhazya stricta | reverse complement strand
GTATAAGATTGTAAGATTATTTAGAATCATGTGTACAATTCATTATTTGACTAAATAAGGATAAACAGATTTTTACTATTCACTTTTAATCTATAGTGGAACTTTTGAGAAATTTTATGAATTTTACAAAAATAAAATAAATAGGTTTCATATCTTCGAGTATATCTTGCTTTACATTTTTCTCTACACCAACAAAGGTAAATATATTTAACCTCTGAGATGGGAAAGAAGAGGTGTTAAATGATGTATATACACGTTCTACTTTAATTGATATAGTAAAAAGAATATTAGAAGAGATTTGATTAAACAAAAGAGTTATTGGCCAAAAAATAAAACTTCATTTGCACGGAAATGCCYTGCAAAACAAGCATAAAGGTTCACCTTTACCATGGATTTTTTGTTTAATCAAGATAGGGCTTTTTTGGCTTCGCCGTGTATGTCCATTACCTAAATCAGATCGATCAAAACATGTATGTCGAGCCTAGTGGGTTTTAGGATTACATGCCAAAGTGACTAGGACCTGCCAACTTCAACGTGCTTCTTGAGTCCATGTCTCTCTCTCTCTCTCTCTCTCTATATATATATATATATATTGATATTTCTTGCACTTGTCTTGTGCTTCATTAGTTACTTAGCAGTTCCAGACTGTAAATATCTGAGAAAGCTGAGTATATTCAAAAGAAAAATCGGTGGAGGGTAGAAATCAATCCACCACCAGCAGCAGAAGCAACAAAGAATTGTGAAAACCAATCAGTTTTTGTTCCCCTTAAAGTACTACTGTTTAATATTTTTCATGCATGATTGGATTTAGAGCATGAAGATAAGGATGGTGCCATGTGAATTTTAGGTGTATAGGCATGGGAACTAGGAACCCAACCTTTTCGACAATCATTCTGCCTTCTTTCTGTTTGCCCTTTTGCCATTTAAAAGCTTCCTCCAATATTATCAAATTTCCCATCTTTCTCTCTACTGATCTCATTTGATATACAGTTTTTGCTTGCTCATCGCCACAATCTGCCATTAGTGAAGGCTACATATCAGCTTCGTTTCAGGTAACTTGTTGAATTTCCATTTGATTAGTTAACTTGCTTTTTTGAAAACTCATCTGCAACAGTTGCAAACGCTGTCTCTTTTTCCTTGCATGTCTCTTTGTAACACACTACATGCCATCGTAATCACACTACTATTATCAAGATTAATGAATATATAAGATCGATAGTGAWTTGCATCCTTTCTCATCTCCTTTTTAAGTTCTGGGTCAATCTCACTGACAACAAAAAAGTGTGTCTTGAGGGTGATGTGCTTTAATTGAGGATCTATCCAGACATGGTGTGTTGTATACATTGGATATGTACTGTATTTTTGTGAAAATCGTTGAACACAATCAAGTAATTAGTCACTTAGCTGTTTTKAGTCTTGGCATTGCCCTTTMGGACCAAAATAGCCCCAGAAATGTAAGGTTCTCAGAGCTTCTTACATAGAAGACATCAGGACGGTCATTCATTTGTTTGGCTCATACGTTCAAGATTTCTCTTATACCCTTTACCTTCCCTTCCCCCACGCCCCCCTCCCCCCCACATTACGCTCGGCGGCGATATTTATTGTCAGTTTGGTTACATGTAGACCAGCAAACATATCACTTTTGATCCTAATAGATGATAGTTCAGAGCAGCTCTTCTCAGTCTCTGATCAGTCATCAGTCCCACCATGCAAGTGTTATCAATGTCAAGAACGAACTGAAATCTTCTTTTCTAGCCGCAAGTATCAGGATCACCATAGCTAGAAGTGGTGTTTAGCATCTTTGATATGTAATTCTTGAAGCAATCGTCAATCTTTCAGGCAGATGGAACCGTCAAACCATGCACAGAATAAGCAGTCGCCCTTAGTACCACCACTGCCCAGAGACTGCCGGGGATCTCTCGAAGTGTTCAATCCATCAACCTACTCTACCAGGCCAACGAACCCAGTGTTCCGCTCTCAGCCTTCATGGAAAAGTTGGGTTGACAAACCAAGAAGCAGCCCCGAGCCAGAAGAAGCACCCAAACTGTCGTCCAAGTCTGACAGAGGAAACGATGAAGAAATCACCACTACATGGATGGCCCTCCAAGACCCAACTCCAGTGTCTCCACCCCTACCATCACAGCAACAAAAATCACTTTCTATTCTGACTCCAAAGACTATCTCCTCAATTATCAGTGATCATGAAGYCCASATGTCTCCGGCCAAATCTCAMTTACCTAGTGAAGTTGGAGCTGCGGCTCAAAGAGCTGCAGAGTGGGGACTAGTGTTGAAGACAGATGATGAGACCGGTAAACTACAAGGAGTTAAAGTGAGAACATCTGGGGAGGAACAAAACAGTAGAGCAGGAAATTCAAGAAGGGACTCTGGCAATTCAGTTCGAAGTTCTGCAGATTCAGATGATGGAGCAGGTAATCACATAAATTTTCTTCCTTTTTCTTTTCCCACATTAATCATATCAAATACGGAGAAGAAATTAGTAAAAATTGGAGTTCAGAACATTGTTTAAGCTAATCAAGAAATTATACGATGAAATTGATGATGATATGCAGGCAAAGAGAGAGGGTTTCCACGAGTATCGGAGGATTTGAAAGATGCCTTATCGACATTTCAGCAGACATTTGTCGTATCAGATGCCACAAAACCAGATTACCCCATCATGTATGCAAGTGCTGGATTCTTCAGAATGACCGGTTACACATCCAAAGAGGTCATTGGCAGAAACTGGTATGGATATTCCTTCTGTTTTTTAAAATTTTAACATCCTCAAACGTCTTACGAGTATACCTATTTGACTTTTGGTTGTTACTCTGGTGGGGTTCTGGATTCAGTCGGTTCTTACAGGGAGCAGATACAGATCCAGAAGACGTTGCAAAGATCCGGGAAGTATTACAATCCGGTAACAATTACTGTGGTAGGCTGCTGAATTACAAGAAGGATGGTACCCCTTTCTGGAATCTCCTGACCATTGCACCTATTAAGGATGAAAATGGCAAAGTCCTCAAATTCATCGGGTGAGACATTTCATCTCCTAATAACTTCATTTTTTACGCGTTATTGCYTCAATAACTTAATGATTCAATACTCGCTTCGTAATTCAAGAAATTTGAAAAAGATAAATTATCAAATGAATGCATGCATGGTCCCTCGTGGTCCCCGAGAGATTCATATACACTATAGACGGTATGGGGAGCTCGAATATGGACTTGGGTCTTGTCTTGTCCTACTCCTATCTCCCCCTCCATCTCTCCAATAATTTTGGCTTTTTTTTGTGCATTTGGTCTATCTTTTCCTTGTCAATTGCTCGATATAACATATGGGGCACTTGATGGGATTAGTTCGAGTTTGAATTATGTTTTTATTGTTTAATTTTTATCTAAAAGGATATTTAAACGTTACAAATAAAAATTAAATATAATATCTCATTTGATTTAATTATCCGGTTATCAACCATCTTCCTAGCTGCTGGGTTAGACATATGGGGCCTTTGATGAGATCTTCTTTATCTCGATTGAGTTACCATTTTTTGTTTTGGTATTTGCCTAAATCCATTGTAGTTTGATGTGATGAATCGATGCCTCGTTCCATGTCAGTCCAATTTTCCAGCTTCACTTCTCTCAAGTGGGGTTCGTCTTTATTTCTTGATGTGATTTTGATCATAAAATGTGGGCCTATTTATATTCCATGAAGAAATGATTTGCCCTCAGTTTTTGCACTGTCCCATATGCTATGCTTCAAAAAGGGATTCGATATACTGTTGTCAAAATTACTCCTTGATTCGGACAATCAACTACCTTTCAATGGTTGGAGGTAATTAATAAGTAACATATGAGGTTAAAGTGAGATATTCATATCGTCTATTACTTATAATGTCAGATTGTAAGAATATTGAATTAAATTTTATCCTACTTTACAAATGTAACTCTGATCGAGTTCGAACTAATCTTACTAGCATGAACATATCTAATCTCAAAAGAAAAAATAAAAGATTAAATTTATATTTTACTTTGTTTATTCTAAAATAAATATTCCATTTGATGTAATATTACTTTTTGCATGCGAGTTAATCCATTTAAAATTATTTTTATTTGTATATTAATAACGCGTGTGCTTTATAATGTAATTAATAAATTAATACACGTCATATTAATTTTTAATGTTTAGATCTACATTATTATATCGTATGATTCTCTTATTAACTACATTCCAGTCTAAGGTATGAGTTATATTATACTCTTTGTAATTTTATATGTGGTAATTTCATCAAATGTATGGCTGCATTCAGTAAAAATCCGTTGGGTTTAGTAAATCTGTTTATTTAGTTTATAAATAATATATTACCATATGCAAGTACCATGTATATTATCCTTCTAAATAATTTGCTGAATTTTTTTATTTTTTTATTTTCTATTTTTTATTTTTTATTTTTTATTTTTTTGGTTTTACAGAATGCAAGTTGAGGTAAGCAAGCACACGGAGGGCACTAAAGAGAAAGCGCTCCGCCCAAATGGACTTCCTGAATCATTGATCCGCTACGATGGTATATTGCTTTGCTTATATATTTTTTAAAACTTTGTAAGTGTAATTTAGATCGAATTTAAATTAGTATTAATTTTATTATTGAGTTTTGAGAGTATAATTTGAATTAATTTATTGAATGAAGATATCGAGTAATTTAATAAAAAATTAAAATAAAACAATGGAATATAAGTACCAACTTATCAAAAAATGCTCTTTCTTTGCAGCGCGTCAGAAGGAAATGGCTGCCGGTTCAGTAACTGAGTTGGTGGAAGCAGTGAAGAAACCCCGGGCAAGGGCTCTTAGTGAATCAACTAATCGTCCCTTCATGCGGAAATCCAAGAGTGGTGAGCCGGAGCTGGATGCTCAAAACCTAGAGAAGAAGCCTCCAGCTAGACGACATTCCCATGCTGGCACAAGAAGCTCAATGCAGCGCATCAGTGAGCTTCCGGAGGAGAAGAAACCAAAGAAACCCAATCATCGGCTTTCTTTCATGGGGTAATTAGTCTTAAACGTCTACTATGATTTTCCTTACATGGGGGCTGCAGCATTTGCATTTGTAACTTGCTTCAAAATTATTTCAGGATGATGAAGAAAGGTCGTCGGACCAGTATTGCTGAAGAAGAATTTGAGGCCACTGTGACCATGGATGATAATGACGATGACGAAGAAGATGAGAGCGACCATGATGCAAGGCCAGAAAGTCTAGATGATAAAGTGAGAAAGAAGGAGATGAGAAAGGGCATCGATTTAGCAACCACACTTGAACGTATAGAGAAGAACTTTGTCATTACTGATCCAAGATTGCCCGACAATCCCATTGTAAGACCTCCCTGCTCGAATGAAAATTGTTTGTTTCCAACAACATTAATGTCCCAAAAACGAAATGCAAATATATTTACCATTTGATAATTCTTCTTGCTTGATTGTTAGATATTCGCATCCGATAGCTTCTTGGAGCTGACTGAGTATAGTCGTGAAGAAATCTTAGGGAGGAATTGCAGGTAAGTCGACTCTTTTTACATTTTAGATTTTTTTCTTAATTAAAAATTTGAGGATAAATAAAAAATATAAAAAGAGCTGAGAAATTCAACTTTTAAGGTTCTTATATGTAGTTTTTCGGAAGAAGGTATATTTATTTATTATTTCTTATATTGAACATTTTTGTGGATCAAGATCCTTGATATATCTTACTATATAGTAATTAATTAGGGTGTGAATTTAGATTAAAAAAAGAGGAATATGAAATAATATGCCAAACTAATAATTTCAACTACAAATTAACAATTTATGTAAGAGATTCAGCTTCCATTTGATATGATAGTTTCGCACATTGAAGCATTTTGGCCCCAAAAGCAAAAAAGAAAACTCTTATTAGGAGAACTTAATAATTTCCAAAAGAATGGGGGCGCGAGGGTGATTTTGTAAAAGTTCAAATGTTTATTTTGTATCACGTGAATTTGAAAATGTTGTTTGAGCTAATCTTTTTGACGTTTCAAAGATTGGGGCAACTATTCAATTTTAGAGATTGGGAGGGTTCATTCGTCAAAGATTTCTATAATTGAGGTCCTAAGTGTTAAAACATTTTTAGGATGAAAAACCAGACACGCTCGGTGGGACTCGAACCCACAATCGTCTGATTAGAAGTCAGACGCCTTATCCATTAGGCCACYAGCGCTTTCGTTAGGCTTCTTCTCTTTCTCTCCAACATATGTAGATCCCTCCCCAAATTACCAATTTCTTGTGTTCCCACAATAATAAAAGTTTCTTGTGTTCTAGTACGGCCATGTGACATAGTTTATGAATTAATTGATGATAATATTATTAAAAATATATTAAAAAATACCTAATCAATAATAAAAAGTTATAATTAAAGTTATTATTAGATAATAAATTTTTTACCCTCTATATATATATATATATATATATATATATATATTTATTTATTTATTTGTTTATTTTTTGAAAACACCTTCTATACTCTTTTGTCTCATGTCACTTTTTATTTTATTTTATTTAATTGAGTATAGAGATTGTGTCAAAATCCCCGCCAAAGGGCCTTTATTCGTTACCATAATTACCCGCTCATATATTTGCCCGATGACGTTCTTCAAAGAACGATCGATTTCTTTGTTCGAAAGATGTATCTCACATCGACAAGCTGTGGAATTTCTTAGGTTTCTTCAAGGACCCGAAACTGATCCTGCAACTGTGAAGAAAATTAGAGAAGCCATTGATACCCAGACAGATGTCACTGTGCAGCTCATTAACTACACTAAGAGTGGTATTCACAGCTAGAACAAATTAACTTAAATTTGATGGAAAATACGCTCTAATTAGCCTTAACGCATATGACCCGCCATAAGTTTTAACCCTTTCTTGTTTGAATTCTTTTAGGGAAAAAGTTCTGGAATTTGTTTCATCTCCAGCCTATGCGTGATCAGAAGGTAAGTGTAAAGTTTTAATCTTTACATCAAATATACACAATAATGGAGCAAATGATCGCCWCCTGTTTGTGTGCATGAACAGGGAGAAGTACAGTACTTCATTGGAGTTCAATTAGATGGCAGTGAACACGTAGAGCCAATTCATAATTGTATTCCTGAGGCCACTGCAAATGAGGGCGCCAAACTGGTAGGTCTCTGACTCTGTTTCTTGATTGCAAGTCCGTTTTGCATTTCTGTAGAAGAAGGGTCAAAAGAAGATGATCGTTGTTACTCGGTTTACATGAAATGATACCACTGGCATGTAGGAAAGTACAAGTAATTGAAAATGATATCAAAGTTTCTTTGTTTGACTATCAGGTGAAAGAAACTGCTGAAAATGTTGATGAAGCAGTAAGAGAACTTCCAGATGCAAACAAGGTAATTCGTGAGGTTTTGAATACAGATTGAGCTGAGGATTTGGCTTCTGACTGGTTGCATATGATTCACAAATCACAATCTGTTGGCTATTGCAGAAACCGGAAGATTTGTGGATAAACCATTCAAAAGTAGTTCAACCGAAACCCCACAGAAGGGATAGCTCATCTTGGAAAGCTATTCAAAGGGTAAAAATACTATGCATGTATTGCAGGATTCAGATATAGCATTTCCCGCATACTAACACGTACATTTGTTCTTTTATTTCTAAGTAGCAAGCGATCTTTATTACCTAGTCTACATGGTATTATTATATGCATAAACAAGGCATTGCTTCCATGATTCTGTCTTTGCAAGTAACGCGTAATGAAATGGACAGAACCAAGAACTTGAGATTCAAGGGAAGTCATAGGAAAAAGACATGGTGAAGGACAACGTTATTACATTTTGGAAATTTCTTATGGGAGCGAAAGGAAAAATTTCTAAGGATCATTGTAGTAAAAGTTTTTAAATTGGATTGTCCTCGAGTCTTGGATCAACGCAGCATCACTCCTCAGTGATTGTTCAAAAAATTTCCAACTTTCACAACCATTTGGATCTCGTTGCTTTTATGTCCATTGATTGTTTTGTGACCTGTAACTTGCAGATACTCGAAAGTGGAGAGCAGATAGGCTTGAAGCATTTTAGGCCAGTAAAGCCTTTGGGGTCTGGTGATACTGGCAGGTCTGTTTGTTTACAGCACGTTCTTTCTACCTTTCCTTCTTCCTCCACTTCTGCCCAGAAGTAAATGGAAAAAAAAAAAAAAAAAAAGGCTTGTTTAAAATTGTAGGACATGTTTAACATGTACATAGAATCACCATCTTTGATATCGCATGATTATATAGCTATGAGATTCCTATCCATTCACCGAGTTAGGACTTCAAGATTCATGCAAAGCAATGAAGTACATGATTTTCTATTTGCTTATCTTGTATGGTGATGTTCTGCCCTCGAATTGTTTCTTAATATCATTAAATAAATAAAAATTATATCATATCTCAGCAGTTAAACGTGCAATAGACTGATGCAGGATTCTTAACTAATGTAGGATAATATGTATAAACTTCTAATGCATTGTAGCAGATTCTCATTGGTCATCTTGTATTTGTAACATCTACAGGTACACCTTGCTACTATGAATTGTAGCAGTATCTCATTCTTAACCTGCATGACATATCTAACACTCGGTTTTTTTAGTTTTTAGCTTGTTTCTGAAGTGAATTCTCTATTTTGTCATCATCACTTAAACACTAATATACTGACTGACATGTAGTGTGCACTTAGTGGAACTTTGCGGTTCTGGCCAATACTTTGCCATGAAAGCAATGGATAAGGGGATGATGCTCAACAGAAACAAGGTATTGAAATTTACTTCTTGGTTATAATGGCTGCAATTTTTAGTAGCTAAACTCCTGCCTATCATATTAACCAGGGGCAGAACCAGAACGGGGTGTTTGCTGTCTCCCCATGGTCCCGCTTAGATCTGCCTATGATATTAACAGAAATATTTTGTCATCCTTCAAATCAGATTTTCTCAAAAGTAGCAATGCTTCAAGCATATCTGCCCTTATGTTGCAATCATTAAAATGTATTGCAGTAGCAATGACTTGTAAACTTGACTACTATCATTAAATTGATTTGATGCATCAAGAGCATAACCATCTRTCTCAAGCTCTCTCTCTTTCTCTCTCTCTGAGACATGGACACTCATAGAGAGATGCACAATTGCAAATATTACATTCTAACGAACATTCAAAATTGATGCAACTAAGCCAAATGCTTACTTGTCTGTAAACATGAAAAATGCATAATAATTGTAGGTGCTTAACTTGCACTGCCAAGTTAGTGAAGTCATACTTCTGCTTTTATATTCATTACTTACTCATGTAATTCCTTGTATACAGGTGCACAGAGCTTGTGCAGAAAGACAAATTCTAGACATTTTGGACCATCCGTTCCTTCCTGCCCTGTACGCTTCATTTCAGGTAAGATAAATTGAAAGGAAATCCAAATCATGGGATACTTCAGCATTCAATGAACAATATGCCCATACCAGTACTATTTTTTCTTATGCATTATTTGCTAATTCTCCTCTATGCTTTGTTTTTGTACTTATTTAAAATCTTAGTAACTTCTKCTACAATTCTTGGATCTTTGATCATTGACTATTTTGCAGACCAAAACTCATATTTGTCTGATAACCGATTACTGCCCTGGGGGTGAGCTCTTTATGGTTTTGGACAGACAGCCAACAAAGGTTTTGAAAGAAGATGCTGCAAGGTACTAAAATATATCTTTAAAGTGAAAAGGCAATAAAAAAGTACATTTCATGTGCAAGAGAAGCATTCATAAATTGTCCTGAGACTTCCTGTAATTTATGGCTGTAAAATGGATTAATTATTTTCATACAGATTCAGTCTGTAAACTTGTATGGTCTTTTCCTATGAGAGATTAGTTTCAGTGGCAACATCTTATTCCCGTCCCTTGAAAGGCGAGTTTACGAGGAAATACTTCATAACCACAGAGAACTTTTCAGACTTTTACAAGGGACTTGTTGATATCTGCTGCGTATATTTTGTTCACTTAAAAATGATCTGCTATGGTGAATTAATACCTTTTAGTTTTGCTATCCACAGTTACTAGCAAATGACCTATCTGTTCTCTGTTGCACTCAATTCTAAGTGATCTCATATTGCTAAAAACGTAACTGCTAACAAAAGTAACTGAGCTTTCATAGAGTTGCTGTTGCCTGTAGATTCTATGCTGCAGAAGTTGTAGTGGCACTTGAGTACCTCCATTGTCAAGGTAGAGCTTATGATTTTACTACTGCATTCTATCATGTTAAGGATATACAGTATTTTACCTAGTACACATCAGGAATGTTTATTACAATTAATTGTTATGATTAAGAATAAGAATATTGGAAAACCTGTAGGYTTGATAGGAAACTAAAACTCATTATCATACAACTGTCATGGAAACAGCAAAAAGACTTGCAAGAATCTCCTTTTATCATATGAGTAAGGGATATCTGCTTTGCAGGGATAATCTATCGAGATCTAAAACCTGAGAATGTCCTACTCCAGAGTAATGGACATATATCTTTGACAGATTTTGATTTGTCATGCTTGACATCTTGCAAACCACAGGTGTGTTCTCAGCCTTCTTAAATGAGATAATTGGTTTCTAAGAATTACAATTTCTAAAATTTATATGGTTTATTGTTTTATAATCAGCTTTTAATTCCGGAAACCAGTGACAAGAAAAAGCATAAGAAACATCAAGAGGCTCCAATATTCATCGCTGAGCCCATGRGAGCATCAAATTCCTTTGTTGGCACAGAAGAATACATCGCTCCGGTTAGTTTTTTCACTGGAGAACTTTCAAATCATATCCTGTTTTGTTTAATGTGTATAAACTTCTTCTTGCCATTTGACTCTGCTCTATTCTGAAGAGACACAAATAACTCCCAGAATTCTGAATCAACTCAAGGGCTGTCGAATTTTTTTTTTCATTATCACATAACTGAAGCTGTTCTGTTTTTTCTGCATTTCCCCAGACAAATAGAAATTAATAATATTTTCTATATCTGTACTTCCATTTTGATGTTATTTCAACAACTTTCTGAACTTATTCCTGAGATAACTCATTTTGGTTGGAAACTGATAGTTTAAAGAGAGAGAGAGAGAGAGAGAGAGAGAGAGAGATTATTAATGAATTTTTAGTGCTTGATGAAGTTAGAGGTGCTGTCAAATAGACTTATTAAATGCTAGATATTCCATTACATCGTATGGCTSTAATTGGATACTGAACTGGAAAATATGAAGTTCTTAAAAAGTTTAAATTGTTAAAATAAGATATTAACTTCGCATGGAAGCGGTTGCTCCACATCTTTTAGGGCTTTGATATAACAATGGCTCAACTTCCTCCGAATTATTTGTTAACTTGTTCATTCCTCACAAAATCAAGTTTCCTTTTTTTGGAACAATTGTTCAGTTTGTTGCTTACCATTGTACAGGAGATCATCACAGGAGCAGGACATACTAGTGCAGTTGACTGGTGGGCTCTCGGTAATTCTTCTTCCCATATCAGRGAATCTACAACCTAAGCGAAATTTTAACACTGTTTCAATGGCATAAGACAAGTACTCTAGATATGGTAAAATTGCACGATGTCAAATATTTCCATTCTTCTTGATTGATCATTTCACCTTTTTAAGAATGTGTTCACTTGGAAACCTTGTTCATGTTGTCTACTGGGGGGTGGTCACTTCTACTCACAGTTCTTTACTGCCTCGTTAGATCATTGTACATCTCAATCAAAATTGTTTTCAAGGTTTCCTATTTACCAGATGTTACTGTGCCAGCCCTATTTACCAGTTGTTACTGTGCCACCCTGTCTCGAATCACTAACATGAAATAACTTCCTCTTGACAGTCGATATACTGATTCACTTTCAGTTGATCTCCGACATACTTTTCAGTTTCGAGATAACCAACTGTTTACTTGTCGGTTATTATACTGCCAAAAGGTCCCTGCTGTTAGAATATAAATATCTGTGGTGTGATATAGCTCTCTCACATTACAGTGGCATTAGCAATAAGTTTACTCTTAATACTGTTTGGCATTTGCAGTTGTGATGTTGAATACTTGAATGGAGTTTAAGGAAACTAATTTGGGAATTATGACGTGGTTATCAGCTCTAACAATTGAACCTTTCATAGGACTTATACAAAATCTCTTGTTCTAGTTAATTCTACCCATGGTTCAGTTCTAATCCTTCTCCCTACCTTTCTGATTGTCTGCTGCTTTCTTTATAGGCATCCTTTTGTATGAAATGCTTTATGGGTACACACCCTTCAGGGGAAAGACAAGGCAAAAAACATTTGCAAATATCTTGCACAAGGATCTAAAGTTTCCTGGAAGCATACCGGTAAGTTTTCTCTGATAGTAAGTGAAGTGCCTCAAGTACATGAAAGCTTCTCTATTTAGTTACTTTTCTGTTCTTTTAGTTCAAAGAGGGAGATATCCTCTTATTTGTATGACGAAGTTATATATCTTCCAATCTGCATTGATTTTGGCAAAAAAAGTGGTACTATTTTACTGCTATTTTCAGTACTAGAGCATTGATTGAAAAATTCCTCTGATACAGGCAAGTCTCCAAGCAAAGCAATTAATGTATCTGTTGTTGCACAGAGATCCCAAGAACAGGTTGGGGTCGCAAGAAGGGGCAAATGAAGTTAAGCAGCATCCCTTTTTCAGGGGCGTTAATTGGGCTCTGATTCGTTGCATGGTAATTATAGAAACTTTGTTGATCTATCTGGACACCCCATGGAAAACAAGTGACCATTTTACTTGTGGTAACACAACAGAGAATAACAGCTGAGACAATTAGATTTATTGAATAAAGTTTAAGAAGCTGGATGAATCCTTATTAAGAAGTACTGCATGTATGGATTATTTGACCGTCGGATTCAGTAAAAATTTCTTACCTGATATCCTTAGTAGTTACCTGGAAATATTATAATTCTAGACCAATAGTTTCCGTTTGCAAGTAGGGAAGAATAGAATAGTGTCAGAAATTTCATATTCACATTTTGATCCGCTGTAGGAGACATCTGATGTTTACAAACTTATGTTTTCTGTCTATTGAATGAACTGGATAAGCATCTTGCAGTGCTCTAATCTGGACGTATGTTAGGATCATATGTTAGGACATGATCCAATACTAACATATGTCAAATCTTCAGAAGCCTCCTGAGCTTGATGTTCCTTTATTTGGATCAAACGATGCTGAAAAAGATGTGAAAGTTGATCCTGGCTTAGAGGATTTACAAATAAATGTTTTTTGAAGGTACTTTTCTTTATTCTTCTAGTGTACTTTTACTCCATTACTTGCTTCTAGTGGGAGACTTAACACTTCCATTCTATTGCAAAAATCAGCATAACCCAATCAGGGCACACAAAATGAGAAGATAGAGGTTCAGCRGCCTTTTCCCTTTGTTTTATGTTCAACTTCAATATCATAGCTGCCAATTGTAACATTTCTAAGGAAATTAAGGGTCTTGTATTCTTCTTTTCTGTTATTGCAAATTTTCATCCCATAATTCTTGTATTATTTTTTGAAAGTTATGAGATAAAAGTTAATTCATTTCTTTCCACTTACTGAAATAGTGAATGTCACAATTACTTTGCATTCCGACCCCTCCCCCCAACCCCATGTCCGGTAAGCTGTGTTAGCCGGAGACAAAGATAGGCATAGGAAAGCATACTCTCTTTTCCAAGAAAAGAGATATAAGTGTAGAGACGATATAAATTAAAAAGATTTTGCAAAAACCTAGAAGAGGTAAAATATATATATATATATATGTATATGTGTGCAGTGCATTATAAACCAGCAAAAAACTCTTACATGCATGTCATGGAAGAGTGTGTTTTATGTCTTAATTAGATTAGATATCTAGTCCATCATCTATTCCACGAGTAAAAGAATTGACTTTTTATTGAATTGCAACCATGAAGYCTTTGACCTTCTATCCTCTTATATTTTGGAAAGATAAACTTTATCACTATTCGAACTAATCCTTCAAGAAAATAGTGACTTTCTCACCCCTTCTACCAATCCTTCATTCAGTTCTCCGGTGGCTTGGGTTGGTAATGAATAGGCAGAGAATGAAAAGACGATTGAATCAAATTATGGTCTTCATACATCAAAATTTAAATGGAAACGATGAACCATGATGAATGCCTAATATGAGAAAGAGACAGAAAGTACAGAAGATCGATTGTTGAGACTTTTTATTTTCTTAGAGAAAAGATTGGTGCTTGTTTGTAATGCAAAATGCAGGGTATACAAAAGCATCCTAGTAAAAGAAAAGGATATAAAGTGGACYAAGTTCCTTGCTGCCGGTGATAACTGCAACTAAAAAGCTTCATGATGCATTCCATCACCGATAGACTTTCACTATTATCATTATTGTTCTTCATCCGTTTGGTTGACTCCGGAAATTAGACTAAAATGATTCAATTTTTTATTTTCCATTCGCAATTAATTTGATTTTTTTAGTGGTTATCATTTTGARATGGACGTCATTATAAGTAGCGCATTAYTCAATGTAYAGGGCCCATCGAAATTAATTGGGACAAAAATTTTRGACCTTACACTAAGATGCCCCTCTTTCTGGCATCTTAACTTAACTAAGGTGCCCCTCGAATTGGCACCTTAGTCTTCCCCTATAATTTAACCTCGCACCTCTGCTCGTTACTTTTGAATACCAACTCTTCTTCTTTCTCCTTGCTTCGATCTGTTGTAACTTCTAATGGCTGTTTTGACTGCATTAACCGGCGACCATCCGGTGACCTTCCAGTGACATGAGGAGCGGCGAGCAAGAGCAACCATTTGTGCAACATTGTTCTAAAATCTCTTCCTCTCGTATTATAGAAAGCAAGGCGGTGGCTCAAAACTGACCACCATCAACAGCATTTTGACACTCAGTAAAGTAAGAATTTTTTACTGTTACAAATTTATAATTTTTTTGAAATTAATTTTTTTGCGTAAATTTTGTTGTTACTTTTTTGAATTAATTTTATATTTTATTTTATTGTTATATTAGTTAATGATGAACCTTTGCCAACTTCTGCCAACTGCTAATTACATGTCCTTTGAACAAGAAAATGATTGCTAACGGTCAAAATTTGTGGAACCTCTGCCAACTCTTTGAATTTGGTTTTAGTTGTGGAAATTATTGATGCGATTGAATAATTTGTTGTTGTTGTTGCTGTTGCTTCAATAGCTACCTCAAGAATATAACCCTGAGAATTTAGCTTCTTTGGCCGAGTCAATGTCTGATGAAAGCATATAGCAAAAGAAAAAAATTCAGCATAACAACAAAAGATTAAAAGATGAAAAGTTCCAAGTACTTAACTTTCTAAGAACTAATGTAAAGTTTTGAGGAGTGAACTAGAATGCCAAAATGGAGCTATTTCATTGTAATTATTCTAAGTTATTGATATAAAACATTTGCTTCATTCATAAGTGAAGATTTAATATATAAGAAAGCACGAGATTCCAAAGCAAGTTCTGGAAGTGATATCGATATGAGACAAATAAAWTGTAGTACTAATTTCATTCCGCTCATCTCAATGCCATATCTTTGCTTGAATAGAAAATTGGCTACCCTATGAAATGCAATAAATCCCTATAGACAATGGAATTTGTCAAAATAAATGGATCATGTATCAAAGAAGGAGAAAGAAAAAAAAATCACCAAATGTTTTACTACAACAATTGCAAAATGCAAGGTCTCAGTTATCATAAAATTCAAAAGCAATCCTAAGATATTTCTACAATCATAGACAACTTTTTGCAACTAGTAGATATATAATCAGAAATATTGTGGTTTCAAATATATTATTTATCGAAGAATGCCACATATCCCAGTTTAGACAACATTCACAGCCCTATACTACCAGTAAAAGCATCCAAAAAACAAGCTCCTAATAGACATGCTAAGAAAGGTACATGCAGTAAGCACTTGATCCAATGATGCGAAAGTTAATAAATTTATATACCTCTTCACTTCAAGGTGGAAGAGAATAGTAGTCCAGAAAATATTTAATTTCTGATTCTTTTTGGAGATCGCCTCCATTCAACCTTATTCATTACAAGCTGAATATGAAGGGAAATTCGAGGGGTCATCGTCAAAGCGCGAGGATTAGAAGTGATGCAGACTATGACATCCTTATTCTCCTCGAAGATGTGGGAATTGTCATAGAGCTGGTCATAAAAGAAGAAATTACTCAGGTCATTCTGAGGATGAATCAAACACTTAGTTTGTATTTGGTTGTATTGAACATGATTGCTTTTTATTCCATTGCATAAGTATTACTTATATTGTGACTARTGAAGTCATTGTTATTTCTATATTTCTTTATGCTTTCCAAACATTCGTATGTTTTGGACATTATTATATTGTTCAATATTGTTTTCTAGATGTTATGACCTCTTTTAAGTGAATATGAATTGGTATTTTTTTAATGAAATCATTGATATAAATATTCTTCCTTCTTTTTAGGTTTCAACATTTTGTTGGGATTATTGTAGATATTGTTGGGATTATTATAGCTAATATTTAACATCAGGGGAGAAAGGGGAAAGTATGCTAGTGTAAAACGCCCCTCTTTAGCTTAAAAAATATTCTAGAGTAAAATGCCCTTGAAGGGATGTCTTTAACTCAAAGAAAACTTCTAGCATACAAAGCCATTTCAAGGGGCGGCTTTAGCTCAAAGAAAACTTTTGCTATACAACGCCACTCGAAGGGGCGTCTTCCCCTTAAAGCGCCAATATAAGGAGCGTTTTACGCTAAATTAAGACGCCTCTTTCACTGGTGCCTTAAATTTCATCAGGAAAATCATGGTTCAAATATGACTCCTCTTGGAGGGGTGTCTTCATGAAATTAAGGCACTACCCCAATTGTCCATGTTAGAAAGGGAGATTCCTAAAAATTCAAGTTAGTTGCGAATATAAACCCCATTGACTCCGATTGATTTAATATCATAAAAAGAGTCCAAAACATAATTTGAAGTTTAAATTTAATCATTTACTTATCGATTATCTCGTATCTCAAATTGTTAAATTATTTCTATCTTATTATTTTATACTATAAATATAATTCGAGAAGTTAATATTTGAATATGTAAAAACTATTAAGATAGGTACTGAATCACGAGGGGAAACAAATCCTGAACTTTCACAAATTAAGGTCAAGAGCAAAAATGAGTAATGATATTGCCCCTGCAGGTATTAGGGCTCAGGAGTTTAGGACCACAGCAGAGATATGACCTCCAGGTTACGGTAAGAGGCAAAGTAAATGATGAATATGGCCATAGAAAGAGTGACCCTAAAATAATTTGGGGCGACCATAGATGTCGGAATTGAAGATGCTTCTTGGTTGTTGGTGCACTCACACCAAATGGTTGTCTCTGCAGAAATGCCCAGTAACCCATTTCAGATTCTCAGCTTCCCTCTTTATTCATCAAACCGTTCAAATTCATTATCCATCCGTTTAATTGTGGAAAACTATAAAGAAATTGTTGGTCTGTTGTCTCAAGAACGATAGAAAACTCTCATAGTATTTTGATCAATTGGTAAAAGAGCTCCTCTTTCATTTGCAGAGCTCAGCCTCTGCCTCTCAACGGTTAGCCCCCAGACCAGATCAAGGGGATTGGGAAAAAGACAGCAGTCAGAAGTCAGTCAGCAGCACAAAATAATATCTGGCGCCATTTTTAATAAGCCGTCAGTTATAGATTCATGTATTTATAGCTACTTTTACCATCATTCCCATAAGCTCTCTCTGTCTGTCTCCTCTCTAACCTAAACTATATACAGATCCAAAGCTTACTCCATTTCTTGAATTTCTTTTWCTTTTCTTGGATTCCTCTCTCTCTCTACTGACACACACAGACACACAGTCGAGCTCCATTGAACATTCTTTCAATGCCGTCTCACAGCTTCCACAGCACAGTCAAATCATCCAAGAATCCATTAGTCTCAACAATGATCAAACAAGGTTTCATCTCTGATCCTTTACTCTCACCTACTCCCTCACCACCTCCTTCTCACAATCTACCCCTTCCTGTCTCCAGAGCTAACCCCACCACCACCACTCTCTCTCCTCCTCCCTTCTTCACCGTCTCCTCACCTACCCCGGCCCGGTCCAGCCCTAGCCCAACCCTGTTCGAGATGATGTCTGAGGAACAAGCTCGCGATTCCAAACAGTCAATTCAAGCTCGTCATAAGCTTCAAGATAGAGTCTTTAAGGTCTTAGCAGAAGCCCCATTTCAAAATAATAATGGTACTYTAAACAATTTGGGGTGTGGCGATGTCAGGCTGACTGTAGCAGCCCGTGATGGATTCCGAGTCTCAATGGAAGTCCARCGAAGAGTTCTTGTTGGCCGGAGCAGGTTTTTTGCGGAGAAGCTCCGGCGGAACGGGACCCAAAAGGTCTCTGTGGAGATTCTCGAATGTGATGATATGGAGGCATATGTGGAGGCACTGGTGCTTATGTACTCCGGTGACTTGAAGAAGAAATTGATGGGTGAGGAGGTTTCCAAGGTCTTGGAAATTTTAAAGGTTAGTTCTTTCTTTTTCCATTTTGAATTATGGGATTGATTCTTGAAGCTTTTGGTTGTTTTCATGAATGTGTATAATTTATCATTTARTAGTTCATTTATTTGGACCTCCGGAGGTTCTTGATTTCGTTCTTGATTTTTTCTTGGATGTTGGGATGGGAGAGTTGAGATTTTCATCTGGCTGGCAGAATAGAAACATTTGATCTGTACCTTCTCGGGAAAGTGAGACTTTCTTGAATTATGATACTCATCTGATATCTAGAGACTAGAGAACTTACTTGAATTAAAATAGTACTAATTGAAGAATAAAGAAAACATCTGTGTTTGCAACCATGCTTGCTGATAAAGGAGAAACAATTTTGTGCTGAGATTTGAGGTAGACTATGATAGTGGACATTATGAACCGATCTTCCATCAAAAGCGGGTTGTCAGTCGGAGGAATGAAATAATATAATCATAGCAGTCGACCTTTTTGTCTTGAACCTTTGGACGCACAAATCTTTAGTCAATCTGTTCAGCTCCTGTAGCTAGTGTTTGTTTCTTAAACCAGTTGTCATACTGCAGGTATGTTCAGCTATTCTGTTTGATGATGGAACGATAGCATGTCTGGAGTATCTAGAAGCAATTCCTTGGTCTGAGGATGAAGAGGGAAAAGTGGTTTCTCATCTCAATGAGCTTCAGCTTCACGATTCAGCCCCTGATGTGCTTCAGAGAGTAGTAGCAGAACCATCGACGTCTTCGAGAGCTGATGATATCTTCCTCAAATTGCTGCTTGGTGTTTTACAGGCCAAAGATGACAAAGCTCGTCGAGAAATGAAAACATTGATTTCTCGTTTGCTTAGAGAAGATAGTTCTTCTAACAACAGTTATAGCAATAGGCTTGAGATATCCAGAGAGACACTGTATCATCTGTGCCATAGATGTCTTAGTTCTCTCATACTGTGCTTATCTGAAGCTACATGTGTGGATGATAGCAAACAGGACCGCGGGGTTCTAATGGGGGAGATAGCCAGAGAAGCCGATAGCTTGCAGTGGGTTCTCGATATATTAATCGAGAGAAGAGTTGGTGATGAATTTGTGCAATTATGGGCCGATCAGAAGGAACTTGCTGTTCTTCATTCAAAAATCCCTACCATGTATCGGCATGAGATCAGCAGAATCACTGCACAAATTTGTGTTGCAATTGGAAGAGGACATATTTTGGTACCAAAAGAAACCCGGTATTCCTTGCTGTCCACATGGTTGGAAGCTCTTTATGATGATTTTGGATGGATGAGAAGGGCTTCCAGATCAGTTGACAAAAAACTAGTTGAGGAAGGACTGAGCCAAACAATTCTAACTCTACCACTGCCACAGCAACAAGCCATTTTGCTGAATTGGTTTGACAGATTCCTTAGCAAAGGGGATGATTGTCCTAACATTCAAAAGGCATTTGAAGTCTGGTGGAGAAGGTCTTTCATAAAGCAGTATGCTCTTGATTCCCAYTTGCAGATAACTCTTTCTGATTATCCAAGCTGATGGGATTTCAGGCACTATCCATGTTAGATGCTTAAATAAGAGATTGTGTATGTATTATATAGCATTTTCTGCTGTGGCTTACACATTGCCAAAGTGATGAATCTTCTTGAATTCCGGCTTTTGTATAGAAAAAGTTCATCTTTTGAAAAGTAGGAAATCTGATGAGAAATTGTAATTCATATGAGCAACTGGAGTTACTGGGAAAGATGATTAAATAACTGTCCTGATTTGATTATTTTCACACCATCTCCTCTCTCTACTTTTTCCCTTCACTCCTTTTGATTTTCCTTTCCTCTCCTAGGAATATTTAGGAAGCTCTTACAACGTAATGGTTATTGTTAAAAATGACAAATTCAAACTTAGAAGTAATTGGTAATATGCAGAGAGATCCATAAAAGCACAGTAGCTTCAGATAAGCATAGTTATGGAAATTGGCAGTAAAAAGATGACAACGATTTGAGGTTGCTTCGAACATTATGATCAACAGGACAAAGATAAATCTTCTTCACAAACTTTGGAGTAAAAATTTCCTCTAGGAACGTAATAATTTAAGGTTCTATTCCAACAATATGAAAAGAACAAAATACTGGATGGATGAGTAGAAAGAGTTGTGGTACTTGGCTTGATTCAGGAAAATTGCATCTAGATTATTAAAAAAAATTAAATTTTGTATTTGCCATCCTTTCAGGAAAAGATMAAGTCAAGTTTAAAATTAAGTTATTGTAAGGAGATTAAAAAACGCAATGCTATCCGATGAAGATTGAGTCAATTAATCGGGTGAATGTTATCATTAAGTGATAAAATTATTGATGAAATTCTTTAAGTCCCACAAATTAAAAAAAATAATATCTCAATACAATTACTTATAAAAAAACACTTTGAATTGTTTTATTGTTGGAGTCAAAACAAACTGAACGAAATCCACCCGATTAAATCAATTAATTTACTCAACCCCGAATCCAATTAATTTGCTCGACCCTGAACCGCCATCGTCCAATTAAGAATCTTAAATTACAAACATAAAAGCCAAACACTTGARTGTTGAGCTATTAGCCCGTTGATGACAATATTTAATTTGAAATGTCATATTTGCTTTGTTAAGAGAATCATGGATCGCAATCCCAATTATTTTTATATACTTTCAATCTTCCATAGGGGTGTCAAAACYTAACAGTATTAACAGATCGCACGTGAGACAAAAAAAAAAAAAATCCAATTAAAGAGGGGAAAAAAGGATGAAGCAGTAATTTATTTGCAATTATTTCACTGTTATATTACCTGAGACTACTACCGTGAAGATTACCAGATTTTCTTGGGGTCCTTCAAGAAGAAGCATGGAGGATATGATGAATTTACAAGACTGAATAAACAATYRATTAGAGATTCCTCAGTGTCTTTAAATAGTAACAACAAGAATGCTTGTCTATATTACCCAAAACATATTGATTTACATAGGAAACAGAAGAAATTCTTCAATGTCAATTCTGTTCCACATTATTTCAAGATATAATTGGATCCGATGCATAATTTAGTTTAACCTCTTGCTGCTGCATTCTGCAAGGAGTCAAAATCATCCAAAGAAGAATATCAGAACCAGTTAGCTCAAAAATCATACCTCACAGACATTTAACATCATCATCCTCGCACGGAATTGGAGGTTATCTTACAGCAGGGGGTGTATTAAAAGAATCTCTGTAAATGAGTATGAGGATTAATAGTACTTTTAGCTCGGCTAATGGTCCTAAGAAATCATGTAAGCAAAATGCAGCATTATGACTTACAAATTGCAGAGCTTATCCAGTGAAGTTTATAAGGTCATCCATAAACACAAGAAAAGGACTTTTAGAATAATCTACGTCTGGTAAGATTTCATAAAGAACTAAAGACAGCAGAATTTTCAATGCAAAATAAGAAAAATCAGAAGTATGGAATTAAATGAGTGAACCAAAGGGAATACTGAAGTTCCAAGACGAAAGAGATCACATATACAAGCCATAATGTCTAATGATATCTTAATGGACGTCATAAATCTCCTCCATGACTTACTCTTAGAGAATCTATTCAGAATTTCCAATAAAAAGAAAACAATCTAGGCAGAGCTCCACAATTTCTCCCTTTTCTATCTGTCTGTTATGTACTTCTGCAACAAAAAACTTCATGAAGGAATTCTTCCTTCTTCTCTCCACATTTCATTAATTCTCTTCTTCTACGATGACTAATAGCTATTTAAACATAGACATCTTATACCTCTTTCTTCCAATCTGGACGGAGTCTAAACTTCTACTTGTACTAAAGCTTCATAATTTTACCTCTGCATCACGAAATCCGTTCCTTTTTGTTTTTTCAAATGCRAATCATTTCCTAAATTGTGTTTACATAAACGGATGTGAATAATCACAWTCAGCAGAATACACCAAAAAGGGCTTCCAAAAGGTTTCTCTCAAGAAATTCACAGAGATGTCCACAGCTTCTTGGGCTTGGAAAATATACAAATATACCACAAAGAAAATTACTTATTACTTTTTTCTTTATGGTTAACTCAAAATAAGCCTGTGAAAGATTTCTACGAGTCTGGAAAAACTAATGCAACAGAATCTTAAACTAGGTTTCTCCCATATGGGCATGAAGAATTCTCGAGTCTTCAAATCCATAATTTGCACGTCTATTACTTTAACCAATCATTTGGAAGAAAATAATTGGTTATACTACTGCCAGCAATCAAAAATGACCAGAARGTCTAGATGACTTAATTCTTAATTAGATTGGCAAAGGACCAGAGCAGTACAATTTCTGTCAGTAATTTCTACATATCCCAGCACAACTGCCATTTCTTTGAACAGTGTTAAGAACAGATGGAAATTTTATAGATGATATTTCAAGATGCAAGTTCATGATATCCTTTCATTTTGCTTATATGGTTAGGACCAACATGGACATACTGTGCCTATTCTTTAATGAACTCAAGCAGATTCAATTTATATTCAAGACTTTACATTGTTTCAGTTCAGGAATCCAGAAGCACTAACAACTAAGAAAATAACTCCTACTAAGGATATCGTTTTTCCTAACGTGATACTAAATCCTTGATAATACCAGTTACCTAGCAGCTCTGTTTCATATTAAGAGTACAATTTGATGCATTTTCTCTTTTAATTATAAATGTCCAGGGAGCTCCTATTCCCTCTACAAGCTATCCCACCATACAAACACAACATCCCCTCCAAAGAGAGAGCAAGAAAAATAGAAAAGGAAAAAGGAAAGCATTTTGAGTTTAACACAATACCTTTGCCTAACTTTAAGCATCCCAGTACCCATCTGCATTGGTATTCCCATTATGATGCATTCACTCACTCCTTCAATTTTGTCCACTCTCCCATTTACAGAGGCACTGAAGAGGTGATCTGCTGTCTTCTCAAAAGAAGCCAGCATCAACACACTATCTTTCATTTTCTGGACACCGGTCCTTGTAATGCCCAGAACTTCACCCTGGTTTAAAAGCCATATTAATTAATGAGCATATGGCTTCAAGATATACATGTAGTTCTGCACTATAAACTCATTTTATCTGGAATTCAGATGSAGGAACTGACCTTAGATGTCATTAAATCTGCAAGAAGCATCATATGACGTATGTCTATGGTCATTCCATGACTTGACATAGTGGTTTGAATCTCATCAATTATGGAACTTCTTGCAGCTTCAATTCCAAGCGTCCGCATCATTTCCATAATATGATTACTCTTCGTTTCACATCCATCTACTCCTTCAGTGCCCATGACTCCCAGGAGACCCATCCTGTGAGAATCAAATATGCATATCATTATAACCTAAGAAATCAGTTGCAAAATCTTCTTGCATTTATCGGTTGCAATATTTTTACCATCATGACCATCAATATGCAATACTGAATACCAGACCATCTTCGACCACTACCATAAAAATCAAGATTGATAACCTATACCAAAGTAGTCAACCAATTCATACCAACTTGCAATGGAAATTTGTGGAAGTATTTCATATAGATACAATAAGAAAAACCAGTTGTACACATGTTTTGTACGCACGTATCATATCTTTGCAACTCATTAAAGCATGCAGCTTTCTTTAAGAAATGGAAAGTACAGTCTTTACTCCATAAGGAAAAGCATCCAATACAAGGATATTGCTAAAAGACATCAAGCTCCAAAAAAGAGATCCAAATTGCAGCTAAACAATGAAATGCAAAAAGTTTGCTAACTAAAAGAACCAATAATCACTTCAATCCTACACAAAGGAGTCCACGACAAACTTACCCTTCTACGAACAAGTTGTACTTCGGCATTTTCTTTTCCTTATCTTCCTTGTTAATTATGACACGTTCAACTGTGTTAATTCCCTGGCATTTCAAAATTAGGAAGCAAAACAAAAGCCAATCAAGTCTTAGAATTCAGATTAAATAAGGGTATGTCAGCTTTTGGCTCATTTCCTTGCATTATTTAGAGACACTTAGAACGCAGATTTTCTAATTTCTCTTACCGACACGACTACTGTGGGAAGCTTATTTTTTATCGTGTGGAGCTCAAAGTGAAGTTTGCTTTTATCAGCCTGCGGAACAACTTCAAGCTTTCTGGGATTCAAAACCTTAATATGCTGCAAAACAAATTCAGATCGAGATAAGATTATTGCAGGATGCATCAAAACTTACTAAAACAAATACTTTTACCTGGTCCTTCAGTTTTAGTTTTTTGGTCTGCAACATTGATTCTTTTACTCTATAAGCATCTAGATGAAGTCGCAGTGCTTGAATTGTTTCCATGTCAAGTGTAATGACAATGGAAGCCAACCTTGCCGACATCACAATCTTTATACTCTTTGCTACCTACAGATCAAAGAGATAGTTTAATAAACACTTAATAATAACAAAGAGAAGATAGCTGAACAATATGTTCCTCAAACAACCCAACACATAAGGACAGTAATAGTGCATTTCACTATATTTCTTTTTTAAAGCAATAAAGATGCACCATAGTGCATCAGTATCTCAAGATCATGGTGGTGTTGCAACTATTATGAATAAGCATAAAAGCCAAAAGCATCCTTGGGAACACACTTAAAGATGCACTTCACTGACGGTGCAATCATGTGTCAAGATACATGGTGACTTTACTATTGTAAATGAGAAAATCAACCAAAATGCCTTCTGGTACACACTTATAAAAATAATAGTTCAGTAACAGGAAAACAACTCACCTGGCTTAGAAGTGTTTTCTCAATACGAGCTTTGACAATCCTTGCTTCTTTCGGATTATACTCACATTCGAGTTTTGCAGTAATAATTGGTGTGCTGATGTTCTTTTTTGCATCTATGATTTCTTTTATACGGGGAACTCCAAGTGTCACATCTAATGTAGAGTTAAAGTAACATATCCTTTAAATTCAACAGTCAATACCAAAGAACTTCAAAGCTTATAGTGTAGCTGCATCAAGCATTAGTCACTAAAGGATACTCATGCTTGCAACTCCAGCAAAGTGGAAAGTTTTCAGTGTCATCTGCGTCCCTGGTTCTCCAATGCTCTGTGCTCCAATTGCACCAATTGCAGTCCCAGCTTCAATTTTCTTTGTATGATACCGTGAGATGCAGACCCTTAGGAAAACCTAAGATATTTGTAAGGAGCACTACCATGACTTAAATCCAAGCAAAATTTGAATTAAAATGCCGAGCATAAACAAGAAAAAACTACTGCTAAAACCTTTTGGAGAAGTGCTTATTAAATGAGATGATATCAGTCACTTTCAACAAATTATCTCAATAAGAACGGAGATGAACCCTCATGCATATCCTCCTAAATGAGCTAAGAGTATGCCTACCATTATAACTCAAAACAGGAAGAATAGACGAGCAATGACTGCAAGTATGGTCTAGTAATATCCAAGTCAACATTTTATTCATTCTGTTATAATTACATCATAGCATTAAATGAAAGTGAAGAAACTAGAAAGCATGCCTTGCTAGGTCCAGAATAGCTAATCAACCAGGTGTATTAATGGACAAGACTTTAGAGGAAAATGAAATGAATTATAATCTCTATAAATGCCTTTCAATGAACATTGCTGTTGACATTACAGTTCTAGAAAAGATAGGTTTTGACAACATAATTTCCATTCTGCAAACTTCTACTTTATCTATTCCAGTAAAAGATGATCTAGCTTCAGTTATAGGAATATTTTCACTCCAGAAATTGAATGATCTATAAGATTCTATCCAATCTGTACCACGTAAAGCATCTCTGCTCTCAATTCAGCAACCAGTATATGGTTTGAAGTTGAAGTTATCTTGTTAATTTTTCTTTCTTTCTCASAAATCCCCAAGTTGAAAAGAAACACGAGACAAAGAGAGGAAGAAAATTGCTATTTGCAGCTCAAACTTACAGGTGACTTTGTAAATTAATCATCTCTCTCTAAAATCTAAAAAGTAAAGATAATTAGCTTATCAAAGTCAAATCCAGCATCAACAAACTCATGGTTTTGATGTCTAAGAACCACCAAAACTATTATAATGTTTCCATTTAGATGACTTGCAAAACAAACATGCCAGCAACAGAGTATGCAAGTTCTGTCTTCTATATGTGTACGTATCCCATAAAAATTCTTCATCTAAACCCCCTCTTAGAAATCTTAGGGAATGTAGGCAACTTATTAAAGAAAGCATCATTATTGTTGAATGATCTAAAAATGCAAGCAAGAAACTGATATGATACTCGCTTGCTTAATTGGTTGTAGAAGGGTTAAGGGACGGACAGCTATACAAGCTAGGAACAACTTAGAGAAGGTCACCATGCAAAGAAAGACAAATGGGCATGTACATAGTTGGTTCAATTACCTCTAGCTGACGAGAAGTAATGCCAGATATATTTGAACAGATTCTTCCAAGAGATCTGTGATGGTGCCCTCCATGTTGATCTGCATCCATTTCTAAATTCTGCATTGTATTTCTTAAGCTTGCCACACATTTCTCTTTAAGAAACTTGGACAATGAGTCACGAAAAGCCTCTGAACACCCGCCTTCAGGAGTCATATCATGTTCTGAGAGCCTCTCATCAGTCCTTTCACAGATCTCCGAAGGAGATAAACTTATCTGATCATCTGCAGGACAAGTTGCCTGTCAAGGGAAACAAATTCCAAATTAGAGACTTTTTAGTAACTGGTAATAAACGGTAGAAGTTATTACTGACCTTCACTTTCATGAGTAATCTGTCAAAGTTTAGAGGCTGCCCACTTTTCTCTTCCATTTGTGAAGGATCCATGCAATCATCTCCATAAACAAATTGGATTATACAAGCACTAGCATTTCGCACTGTGTAGTCATAGTGAATAGACAGGTCCTCCAGAGCTTTCATAAGTCGACGAGACATGTATCCCGTGTCAGCTGTTTTAACCTGCAGTAAATTAAGTCCAAGTATCATAGGTTATATTTGGTCTACACTTTCAATGAAGCAGACTGCACTTTCACAATGTAACAGTCATTTGTTTTACATTMACATCCACACAGATATTTACTTTTACCTCTAAAACCCATTTGTTTTACATTACATTCAAACAACTTTTTCTCAATCCCCACTAAAATCCAAAAGTGAAGAGTAAAGGAATCTCCACTTCRCGCTTTCAAATCACACCATCCCAACACTCAAAATCAATTTTTTCATTATTTCTAATCCATATTTTCCACTTCTAATCCAAATAACATCTCAACGACAACTCTTTTGCATTCTAACAATAAATTCAAATTTCAAATTTTTTTATTTCCCCGCCTACTTCAATCAAACAAATCTTTTTACACTCAAACAACACCTCTTCCTCCTAACTCTATTCCAAATATAGCCATAACATCAGTTAGGAGATTCTGAGGACTAAGAATGAAGTCAAAAGTTATGACAAAATGGATTTTGTGTCCAATGATATTTCCCTGTTACAGGAAACATGAACTAACACAATTTCTAGTGATGAGATGAGCCATATCAAGAGAATGTGTGCACAAGCCCAAATAATCAAGCAAAGCGCTACATGTTTTCAAGATCTATGTCAATGTCTCTACCAGATTTACAGTGTGCAAGTTAACAACGAAGTCGAACATGACATAAATGTCCAGCTAGCAGCTTCTACCACCAATGTTCTTATTCTGAAGCTTCAACTAGTCCTGAGACTTCCAGCAGAGGACCATATTCTTATAATTTAAAAGTTGAGATTAAAATTGAACACGCCAGTAAATTTTAGCAATTTYTCCACCAACCCCATAACAGGGAAACAAACAGTAAGCAACCTTCTCCAGAAAGCATCCGCATCAAACAAAAAGAATATGGRRCACAAAGCATAAAGCTATGGCATCAAACTRCTCCAGAAAGCATCCGCATCAAACAAAAAGAGAAGCTGTATATCCCCAGTCAACCATTGTAGAAACACTTCAATGCAATTGATGATTTGAGTTCCACTATAGTTGCAAGTTCAGGAAAGAGATAACAGAATAGTATTGATTATTATAATGTTCCATGCATGAAACCCCATGGCATTGTCAAGGTACTCCTTCGCTATTTAATAGTTCAAAATACAAGTACAAAGAAGAATTTGCAGCTTATATTGTTTAAAGTTGGAGAGAATAAAAAGTCTGCATACTCAAGACTGATTTACGCAACTAGACAAAGCAAATACACCATCCATACCGCTGTATCCACAAGTCCTTCTCTCCCTGCCATTGTGTGGAAAAAGAATTCTGTAGCAGTGAGACCGCTATAAAATGAATTTGCAACGAAGCCTTTAGCCTGAATGGAAAATTAAACAAACTTAGTCTTAAAAATGTCAAAATGAAAAGTTATTACATTTACTAAGACAAAAGATGCCGGGATATGCACATAGATGAGTTGAGAAAGTATTTCCTCTGGTTACTTTTTATTCTCTCATATAAAGTACTGAAGTATCTATCTACTATCTTAAAGAGAAGCAACAGAAGGATGTTACTTAAGATTTCGTTTCTTGTTTCTCCATTTTCTTTCCATCCTCAGAGTCCTTATTTCTCTTCTATTATTTTTTTCTTGTTTCTCTTTGTATCATATATTCCTCGTCTCAGGATTCATCCTCATTTTCAAGGGTGGTACTGTAGTTAACTGCTATACTTGTTCCCCAGGTATTGGTCTGCACCTGTTGCAGCAACTTCTTGCAGTTACTTGKAAAAATGATAAAAAGCAGGTATGATGCTTGGAATTATCATGAGGCTCAGTTGAAGACGGTGATTGGGGTGCGTCTTTTGACGGAAGATGATTCTGACTAAGTCCTTAGTAGCATATCTGGAAATCCAACTTAGATGATGGCATAAATATTTTCGTGACASACGATTTAGATAGCAGACGGCATAATAGAACAAAAATTTCAAACTATCAGGGCTCCCAGACCTCCCCATCCATGTTAACAAGTAGGCCCTTCATCTCCCACCAATCAATCAATTGTCAAGAAAGACTGCTCCTTATGACAAGTCTCGACACACTTGGGACACAAGCTAAGATTACTTTTCTCTACTCTGCTAAGGAAAATTTGCAATCWACAGCAGATACTCCACTACTTAAGCATATAGAACATGGAATCTGCATGTTCTGGCCTAGCTTAAGGCACTTAAAACCTCCATACTGATGCAACTGAAAAAGTTCTTCCCAGCCACTATGATCACTGTTGCCCATCATAATGAGGGCAGCGTATCACTCCTTACTTTCCACATCCCTTTCTAGTACTTTCCATCTCTATATCAGCTGCTTTTTTCATATATTTCTACCAGTATTTCAATATAGAAATCCATATTGTGTGGCAGTGTTTCCACAATGTTGCGCCTATGATAAAGGAGCCTACTGCACCAGGAATTACCTCCTGCCTAATTCATCTGATGTGATAACAGGTGCATTTCTATCTTCCTTTTTCTTTTTCTTTTTTTCTTTTTTTTTTCCCCCCTTTTGGCCTTGTACTAAGGTTTCTTTCTCTAGACGGTTTTCCTTCCTTTGCCTCACACTCACCAGGGCTGATGTAACATGCCAGTATGAGGTCTCAAGTGCATAAAACAACTCAATACTAGCAAGAACGAAAATGAAGAGTAAATCTGGAGGAGTGGAGCACAATGAATCCTAAGTGCTCATGTAATACATCCAAAAGCAACAAAGAAAACATAAGCTTCCTGATCGCACAAGTATGTAGTCATTTTCTTTGTCCACCATTTTTAGGTTATTATCATGTTTTTTTAAGGATAACATTTTAATCAGAACAGCGATGATTTCTTCAATGCTCTTCAGCATGTCATCATGCTTAAATTAATGTTGACATATTCTGTTGTATGGATGATCATAACATGTTGATTGTGGGTTTCATTTAGAGAAGGTACAACATCCAAAAAATAAGGGTAGTTAGATAACCATAAAAGGAGTTTTGCTACAGAACATAAAGGAGAAATGACCATATATGCATATTGCAAAAATGGAAAATACCTGAGGAATCTTTGATTTTTTAGGAAAATGAGGAAGGCTTCGATCTATAAAACCATTTGGAGCACGACGGCCCCCAACAGATTGCTGCCCAACACATGCAACCATCTGACTGATATTGATTGGAGATCCTTTTGAACCACACTGTGACATAATAAGAGGGCTATTCCTCCACTGTAGGTTATCCATACAGACCTGTGAAAATTTTCATTTCAAATTAAAATGCTTACTTGGCATCAATTTAAACACAAATATGGTGACCTGATGTCATTGAGAAGACAAAAAGTTAGGAGAGCAGAAGCAAGAAAAACAACAAAAGGACCAAAAGGGAGAATATCTGTGTTCACATATCCCGTCGGATAAGAATCCCTCCCTTTTTTAAACAGTTTAAAAGTTTCTGCAAGTGATGTATTAAAGATTAAATACAGATCTAACTAAGTAATAGCTCCACCTTGGACAAAAACTTTAACGCATGCAGGTAATGGAAGAGAAAATTGGCAGAGTGTTAGTGTGGGTTGTCAAGAAAAGATAGCATTTCTGACATTTTAAGAGGTCATAATTCACCAAGACCCTAGCTATTTCATTCTTCATGGATTAAGAGGGATGACAAAATCCACATACTGAGAATCTAGGCCTCCCCTCTTTCATTAGTCTTTAGCAACCTACCTCCTGAATCTCTTCCAAAAATCATCTTCTCACAGGGATGGAACCAGAACTTCAGGTTTTGGGAGATGAGAATTTATAACTAAAAAAAATAAAGCTAAAATAAAATGTAAATAAAAAGTATCAAATTAACAAATTAGACATATTAAAGTATGTAGGCAAAACGGCATTTTACATATAAATGATACTCGATTTGTGACTTAATCCATCAAGATAATATATATAACTATAAAACAAAGCAAATCCCGTCAAAAACCTACATTCTATTAAAGGAAGGAARGCTCACCTTCCAACTTTTACTACAACCAAATAAGGGGAAGCATTACCTACTTACTTCCTTTCTGTTTATACCAAGCATTGACAGACCTGAAGTATTCTACGTCCCCAGGTGGAAGTAATGATGCCTCTCCCTCCCTGTTCCCCTCCCACTTCCCCTCTGCAAACCAAACTAAGCACAAATAGCAGATAGTAGGGTGGAGAGAAAAGGTTAAGGAGAAACATAAACKCCCAAAAGAATTACCAATTATATAGTGACGAAGAAGATGACAAAATAGAATATTTGGAGAGTTGCTTAGCTAACTATGTTTTTGATTTTGTTCTTCAAATTTTGCTCTGTTTAACAAAGTTCCAGCTTCTTCTACTAAAGGTAAATCAACGCTGATGTTATCCTATTAGAAATTGGAAGGGGAAAACTAACCTTTTAACTTACTTTCAAGTATAAAATTGTTTGTAGGCCATTAGTTTATTTTATGTAAACTTACTAATTCTAAACTTTAGTTTGGTCATTGTTTATCAAGTCTTTTGATTGTGGGTTATTCATTTGCTGCTAACGGCAAATTTTGTATTGGACGTTCGTTATTAACCCATATTTCTTTCTTATGTCTGACAATTTGGGGAAGCATCCCTAAAAAAGCTTGTTACAAAACTTAGGAAGATGAAATAATTCTTGGATCAAAAAAAGAGGGGGACCAAGAAAAAAGGGGTAATGGCCATAACTGCCTTCCCAAACTGCCCAAGAGAAAGCCTATATAATATTTTTAAGGAAGAGAGAGTGGAGAATGCTTTTGGTAWGGAACTGAATCAACTGCATCTCACTCTCTGCAACTTCTCTTCTTCGCATCTCTTCCTATTCTTCTTCTGTAAGTCTCATCTCACTTCTARTATTGTAAGTATTTAGATTATTCCTAGAACTCTTAATTGGCCTTTCTTGGCTGAATTGAGGATTGCTGAGTTAATTTACTTTGATTAAGAGGATTGAATTGTTGTTTCATAATAAAGCTTTAAAATATTAACTTGTAAAGGACTTTCAAAAATCTGGGAGGAGCAGCAGCTACTACCCCCTGCGCCCCCTTAGTTCATATCTGATGCCTCATAGCTTCTTCACGCAAATGGTAGAATTTTCTGTTACTCAGATCTCCCTTAGAGGATGTATCAAGTCTAAAGATCTTTTGGGAACATGCATAGTTTTCTTCGTGTAATGTATCGAATACTCATGGCACATTCCAACTTACATTACCATTATAAATACTCTAGAAAAAATATCCCCTCACTTCTCTTATATGTCAAGAAAACCTAGGGTTGCCAGAACGCTGAAAATTTTATGCATCGTCATTGTGTAAAGTATTAGTAAGATAGCAAAGAATGAAATAGTACTGAGGCTACAACTGGGATATAAGTTCGGTAAAACTGGAGATGTGAGGAAGGGCTGACCCAGCCACCAAGAAGGGTTAAGTAGGAAAGAACATCTCCAGATAGCAGAACGAGCAAGAAATAGATATCTCCATGATCTCCTTTAACATTGTTCCRAGATGTCTCACAYTTATTCAAAAACTTTAAAGGAAACCTTTACCTTAAAATCAGAAACACGCAAAATATACTACAGAAGTGATTGGACATATTCATACCTTTGCAGTTTCTCCTCGAATATTATTTAAGACCTGAGTTATTTTTGCTTCAAGTGTCAGAGCAGCATCATGGCCAGGTTGCAACTCAAGCTCTCCCTTGTTGAAGTTATCTATGAAGTTATCACACTCCTGATATCCACAACGGATCTTTTTCTCCTTCTCAGTGATCAATTTATCAGGAGGTTGCACATCATCAATTCCAATAGAAAATCCATGATTCCCAATCCACCTAGCACTGTGGTAACAATATAAGTAAAGAAACAAATAAATCAAAATGATATTTGAACCTTATAAAGTTGCAAAGTTCCACCTAAGAATGGCAATATCAATCCAAGGAGACAATCCAAACAAATGGTAATCATGCATACTAACAAAAGTTATATCAATTAGTAGACCTTGCTCCATTACATGCAAGAGAATAAAAATCTCCATGGTCCTGAACCAAAATATCAAGCAATAGACACCCAAACCTAGGTAAAGACAAAATCCCTATTTGTGCAATGAGAAAAATGTTCATGGATCCCCCTAGAAYAGAAAATCTAGAAAAACTAAGCAAATTGCTTACATTTGGGCAAAACTGTCATTGCCCCTCTATGTTTTGAGAAACTATATAAATTACCATCTTTTTTCCTGGAAAAATCTTGCAACTTACCTCCTTATATCAGCAAGAATATTTTTACTAATCAGCCAAGAAAAAACTACTACTAATCAAGCGGGCAATTGAACTGATAAGGCTAAAGGTAGAAGTCGTAAACTGAAGTCCTTTATTATCATGCATGTGGGTTCTTGCGGTTAAAAGGAGGGGGGAAAAAAAAAAGAAAATTGAAAGTTATCTGTGGAAAAGAGATCCAGTTTCTCTATAAGAATTTGAGATGTTATCCCAAATAACAAAATAAACCATCAAAAAGCAGTAGTAATCCTCAAGGCAATATCTATGGAGTTACATAACTTCAWAGTACATTAAATTCATTTGGACCTCTGCAAACAAGCTATCAACTCARGAAGATGAATACGTGCTGGAAGGAGAATATAGAAATCAAATATTTAGGAAAGCAGAGTTTGCCTAGTTTCTGGAGATAAATTGCAACCAATGAAAGAGGATTGAGCTGGATGGCAGAATATGTGGAAAAGCATGTGTCTGGTTTGGAAGATAAATTTTCATATCATGAGAAACCACAAGCAGAAAAGGTTCGCAGAAATTCTCAAATCTTTCCCCAATGAACAATGTTAGAGCCAGTGGTGGAGCCACATGGAGGCGGGGGGACCTTGTCCCCACAAAATTTTTAAAAATTAACTTTTATACCTAGAGCAAATTTAAATTCTGACCCACCAAGAAAAAATGTATATAGGTTGGCCCCCCCAAAATTAGTTTTCTGGCTCTGCCACTTGTTAGAGCTTAAGGAAAGAGTTTATCACCAATCAAAAGCATTCTGCTATAATTATACCTCAACTTTGCCAAGCGATTCATGCACATTGAAGCAGCATGTGAACCATAGTCTCTGAGAAGAACAGAATAAAGCCCATCCTTGTTTCCATTCCCTGTTCAAGTCTCAAACATAATTAGTTATACTTAACTGGTCCAATTCGGTCCATCAAAGGCCATGAAAGAAGAAAAAGGATAAAATGATGAGAGTATTTAATCAGCGTTACTTATGCCAAACTAATGGCCAAGATGAATTGGACATGAGGAAGAAGTAAGAATGTAAAACTAGGTATAACAACATTTTCTTCCCTTTTGCAGTCTTAGAAAAAAGTGCATATCAAGCTTAGTTTAACCAATTTTTGCAAAGCTTTGCGATAAATAGGATATAAGGAACACTAAGAACTGAAATGCCAGACCTATATGCCAGACAAATACACAAGCACGTTCTCATAAGGTACCGGAAGATGATCAGACTACATGCCAGGAAAGCTAGCTGCTTTCCGCATATTCCCTCATAAGGGGAACCGTAAATCTCACTGCACAATATGAGTTAAATACAAGCAGCATACAGAGAATATTTCAAATCTTAAAACAGTAACTTATCAGCTTCCTTATTAATCTGGATCTGATAAAAGACTTTTCAAGAACTGGCTTTAGAATCCACACTCCAAACTTCCGGCAAGAATATAAGGGACTTCATGAAGAATACTCTATCCATTTCTTTCAGAGGCTATGTTGGGATCCAGTTAAAAATCATCTGAATTTGTGTTTCAACATTTAAAATAAACTACTTGTACAGGTTCTTTCCAGATGCAAAATTCTTTACCATGCATTAATCAATGAGAAAAATAACATCAAAGATGTGAATTTTTTTCATATCCTTCTAAAAGGAAGGATAGCTTTAAAAGCCTTCCCTGAAACTTGATTCTTCATTTGATAAACTTTCTTCAACATAAGTACAGCCAAAGAAATAAGCTTGACAGTCAATGTCCTAAAATGCACATCAGCAGCAYAAATGCAAACAAATACCAAAGTGTACCCATATATCAAATGAAACCAGAGTTATCAGCAAGCATAAGCAGAATGAGTTGAAAAGCTTTAACTACTTATAGTCATTTCCACTGTGCTACGGTAAGGATCAGTTAGATCAGACRAAGCTGAGGAGAGAAGGGTAGATGTTTTATTTTTTAGCTTGAATATAGAACATCACATAAGTATCTAAGAAGTAAAAGTATAAACTTCGTAGAGAAGATTACCAGCCCAGAAAAACATTATAAGATTCTTTTGACTTCCTTCAGGAGGCATCTAATCAAATGCTTGTATATGAGAAGGCATTGGGAGGGGGGAGCATGATTTACTTCAGAAGCATGCAATTAAAAGTCATAAATATAAATTAAATAACCATTAACCTTTGTCCATTAATCMGAAAACTGAAAAGCGACGCACCTAAGGTAGCTTTTCCCAATTGTCCGCTAATTAGCTCACTGTTACGGAAATAAACAAATCCATCATTGGGGCACATTGTTTCCTTAGGTTTCATGTAATTCTTTTCGCTAACAGTAAGATTTAAATAGACCCTCATTTTCGCATGTGGTCGGAGAAGTATATTGAACAACTGTTTACCAGTCCAAAGTTCAACTGGCTGCAAAAACAATAAGAGATATTTAGATACAACAACTAATATCAAACACAAGATATAATCAAATAAAGCAAACAAAAAGTAAATTGAGGTTCACAATTAGGGTGGCTTATGTACACTATGTATAGAAGACATAAAAGAAAAGAAAAGAAAATGAAAGCGAGAAAAAAAGAGATTATAGAAAGTTACTGGTCATGAAGTAAAAAGAGAAACCAGGCATAATTGCAACTTCACCAAGGAGAACGGTGACCGTGGCTACCTTAACAGGGATAATAAAGTGGCACTCATGTTATTTTCCATAAGTTGACTCCAATTTTGACTGATTAACAATGAGGATCATCTTTCCACAAACATAAAAAGAAGTGAAACTGGTTTTTCTGCTTATCTACAGTCAATACATTAGAAATTGAACTACCGGCATGTCTGTTATATCTACTGCAGAGGCTCTCTATATACAAATATGTGTATGTGCACAAGCAGTCTGTCTAAACACTATTTGGGTTATGGCATGACTAATTCCATCTCCATCATGCAATCAGAAAATCTCAGCAAATGAGAAAGGAATCATTCTATGACTCTGCATGCTTCACCACAAAAAGGTGAATAGAAAGAAAGGAAAGACAAAAAAAGAGAATCAAGTGACAGTATCAAGCAAGTAACATTCAGAAAGCATCTCTGACAAACCTTAACTAGCGCCGGAGTTGGCAAATCTATCTGATCCATACCATCCCCCATATATGAACAGATAAGAGAAAAAGAAGCCCGATCATAAAATGTGTCCTTCCTAGTAATGAGAAATGAAGATGTCAGAAAATCCTGCGTTGAAGCAACCAAAATCTCTCCATTTTTTGGAGTGCATAAATTGTTTTGCACCTGCAGGACCATCAAAAGAACTTCAATCCAAAAGCAAACAAAACAAAAGAGATGCCAATGAAATTCAACTAATATTCACAAGGTGAGAACTTAGATGTCCTAAAACTGAATTCTAGCCAAAACTGTAACACCATTGCAATACTCAATGAATTGTACAGCAAAATAAATCAAATGAGTAGCTAGAATCAGCCAAAACAAGCACAAACAAGGAAATTATAAGTGTCAACGATGCACCAGATGAGGCAATTTATAACTCAGCCACCATCTATTTTCTTTATGCATCAGAAACTCAGCAGCTCTAACCYGGAAACTTGGCAATACTTATCAACAAAGCATCAAGGAATTGCATAATTTAAACTTAACAAAAATCTGATAATGACAATTGTTTAGAAAATATAGACGGAAAMCATAAACTGCTTCCATCTCAGAAAAGTCAAAAGGTCAAACCCCAACCAAACACAGAGAGGCAATTTTAGTACCATCAAATCATAACTATATCATGAAAGAAAAATCTCACTATCTTAGAAGACATCAATTTAAAATAGACTAAGAACATGCAAGGCAAAGATGAAAAACTCCAGAGGAATCAAACTTAAGAAAGTGATGCCAGATACCACATTGAGATAAGTAGTTGAAGAAGTGTCAGACTGCAAGGACAGCTACAATTGGTTTATATAGAGAGAGGAGTTTTGTTTTTTCTATTATTTTGCAACCCCAAAAAAAAAAAAAATGCTAGATAATTCTTTTAAGTAATGTCCACCTTCGTCTGCTTCTAAAAAAAGCTCCAAATTGGGGATTTTATGAGATAAAAAGATGTGAATAGCAACTTTTGCTGATTTCAGCTGGGAGAAATGGATGTTGATGTTAATTGGATCATACTTCAGGAACAAACACTTCAAAGGCTGTGACAGATGCCTTGCTATCTAAATGAAAATATGGGAAGACTCTTATACCTTTAGGTATTCCTATCACCAGGTATGAAATATCGTCAAGCCACATTGACGAGATATCCTCAATACAATGACCAGTAACCATGACAAACAATTAAAAACACTAAGATGAATTAACGTATAATAATCACTTAAATGAGAAGGTGAAAAGTTCYAGAATTTTAAGGAAATACCAAATAAAAAGGAAGCATTCCTGCAAAAGCAGGATTAACTTGAGAAACARGARAGAGCTAAATCCGACTCCAACAATTCAACACTACCAGGAACATGCAATCAACGGTAAAGTAAAATATTTCCATTAATCACAAGAAAAGCAAGTTATAGAATAACTAAGACCAAGCAAAACTTACACCCATCAACATTAGGGCCTCAGTACGCGCCTCCTCGGTTTGTGGCACGTGCATGTTCATCTCATCACCATCAAAGTCAGCATTGTAAGGATTGCAAACTGACTCATTGAACCGCAATGTTCGCCAAGGCATTATCCTTGCCTTCACAGAAAAGTTAAGACTCAAATTTAAATGATCAAAACAAGGACAGTTTGATGCGATTGTATTGAGACAAGWGATAGTTACTCTGTGGCACATGATTGACATTCTATGTAGACTTGGTTGTCTATTGAACAGAATCACATCTCCATCTTCCAGATGACGGTCAACTATGTAGCCAAATTTTAATTCATCAGCATGTCTCTTTCTGGAAGAGACCATCAATGATCTGCAACACAAAAGTAAATAAAATTACATTAAAGAAGGAAAATCTAGTTAAAACCCAGAAACAAGGACAAAAGAACAGTCCTCACATCTCAGTACCATCAGGATGTCTAATATACTTTGCTCCAGGGTACTTGTTAGGCCCATTACGAACGCATTGCCTTAACTTCTCTATATTATGATGTGAAACCCGTTCAGGGTAAGTTAAAATTCGAGCCATCAGTATCGGTACTGCAACCTGAACAGATGAAACTTAAAATAATAAATAAAGAAACTCAATGTGCAAGCCTCTCACTGCCTGTAAACCCAGAAAGAGCTAACTATGGGCAGTCTGCCCATTCTCAAGCAAAGGGACCTTTTTCATGCAAGATGACCTGATAGTATCTCAAAAAGGAGAAGTGTACCACTTTCAAGTAAAACATGTCCACACCTTTATTTTTCTCTGGTTGGATAACACTAAGCAACAGAAAATTTTCTTAAAAAGAAGTGCAAAATACTAGACCTCAGTGATCTTCAAATTCGGATCAGGTGAAATCACAGTTCTGCCTGTGAACTCAACACGCTTTCCTGATAGATTCCCACGAAATCTTCCCTGCTTTCCTTTGAGGCGCTGGACAAACCCACTTAACGGTTTCGTAGTTTGAGCAGTAAATGGAATTCCACGTACATCACTGTTTATATATTGCGCAACCTCCACTTGAAGATCAACCCAAGCGTTCTAAACCAAATAACATTCAATTTGCTTAGATCATCAAATATAGTTTTTATATGAGACAAAAACTGTTTCAGTGAAATTGCATTCACATAGAAGATACCAAATACAAGATAACAAGAAAGTCATTTCATTTATTTTAAAATTAAAACCCTGGATAATCCTCAACTATTTTCATGTAAATGCTGAAAATAATTAAAAACATAAGTTTCCTAGCAAGGAAGAACCACCATATACTTGAACAAAGTGCTAATAACAGGGCAGTAACTTCATAAGGTAGTTCCACAGACATCCAACAAGATTAGATATGATCACAGAGAGCTTAACTCTTGTTTATGAAGTTACACTTACTCCCCCTGTTCCACATTTGTATTAAAAAATCTCCTGCCAATGTCTGCTACTTTTGTTTACGGCGAAGTCCTCTCTCTGTGATTTTAGTGTGGATATCAATTGAACTAAAACCTTTTGCAATACATTAAGGATGTTTACGCAATATGATATGAAAATTGACAGAGGTGAGGAAAATAATTATATAGCTGAAAGTAAACAAAGGAAAAAGTATTAGTTTGCTCTTAAAAGTTTGAATAGTGCAAATAAAATTCTAGAGTATATACTCAAGTCCAGATGGAGAGATGGAAGGTCAACAAACTGCAAATCTTCAGCTCATATGCACAAGATGGACCATAGTATAACATCTCAAGACATCCACAACCACAAAATACATGCAGCAGAACACAATCTGGGAACATATGCTCTGCATAAAAATGCCAAGAGCAATTTTGGCATCCGTGTCAGCATAAAATACAAACTCGTATAAGGACATCACAGCTGTGATTGTTTTCAAAAATGTGTTAAATGAATATTTAGTAAGATGTCAAGAGAAGCGAATAATTCAGTTGTCAAGCTGTGGCCAAATTAAAACAGGTACTATGGGACCATAAATTATTTATATCCAACTCCTAGCCCCTATAAGCTCCCTTTGCCCAGAACATAGGATTTCCACATTATAACTGCTGTACACTCCACTAGCTACAAAATCTTCTTTATGCTGTGTATATAAAGGAATACCATTGTAACAACAATAATCTCCAATCAACTGCCTCATCATATAAATCCCCCACTACTGTAGCAACCTCTCATTTACAAACTGCAAACCTAACAACCAAAATACATCTATACATTATCTTTGTACACAATAGAAATGCTGGAATGTGTTCAACATCTACTTCATGATTCTCCCATCTTTATACACTCCCCCCAATTTATCTCTGCGTTGATCTGACTATGGAAACAATTTGGGAGATCGTAATCTTGCTGATGACTTAAGGGTTTGAATTAAGGTTACACAAGCGTAAACCATCTTAAAGAAGAAAATCAACTGGCTTCATTGGTCCCGTTTGTGTTCTTTACTGGTTCTTTTTAATTAAGACTTACTACTTTTCACAAAATCTCTCATATAAATAGCCCTTGTAAAACATACCATCCAGCTTATTAACACAATCAGATGGAAGTGGCCATTGAAGTAAAATATAAATGCAAAAAGAAATTTGAACAGGCAAATTACAAAACTTAAAAAAAAAAAAAAAAAAAAGCTTGTATTAGGACTTCGTACTCAAAATTTACAAACTTCACATGCACATTTATACAAAGGAAAGAGCAGTTAAAACCACTATGATCTGGCAGTAACAGCCTGTCATTAAGTAGCAGTGCCAGTACATGTCTGCAGAAGGAGGCAAGTTAAGGACAACTAGTGCCTAAAACACTTATCCATATCCCAAATTAGGACAGTTCATATCACCATTCTCGTCCTAGTATTCCCACTTCAATGCCCACAACTGGAAATACAGAAGCACTAGTACTTGTTTTATTGAATCGTGAACTTGGTTTGGTGACTTTCATTTTGATAGAACAGTCAATATTTAGGTCCTCAAGAACTCAGCCCCTACATGTCAAGCAGAAAGCTCTAAGGAATTTGAGGTCTATGTATTGGTTGGTTCGCAAACGGGGAGGATGGGAGGGAACAACAATTTACCTAATGGAAGTAAATGGACTTCATTGTGTTTGGTAAGACAGGAAGGGAAATAAATTGGGAAACTCCTCTCCATCCGGCGGCAATGAAAACTTAGAGGAGAGGGTTACTCATTTTGTTGACCATTGTAACTCTTGCATATAATTCACTTTCCAGATTTTAAAGTTTCTTCACTTTTACTGCATTGTAACTCTTCCTCCTTTCCCTTTTTCTTATCCACCCTTTTCATTTCATTTTCTGTCCTTCTCCCTTCTTTTTCTTCATTTTTTTCCCCCGCCCTCATCCTCCTGTTAAAAGCATATGTTGAACTGCATTCTTCTCTAACAGATTAAAACATTAGATGAAATTGTAATAAATCYTGTAAAGCCACTGAGACCAACTCAACTGCCACCTGCAATTAATAGTTTGACACATGCTGGGCCTATGAACTGAATCCAGCCACATGTGAGGAAGTTTTGTTAAAGTGCTCATATAAATAAATCATGCTTCTCTTTGACAGTTTAGCTTTCTKAGTTAGATGGTAATTCTACAAGAAAAGCACAATAGCAACCTAACAGAATAGGGAATATACATTCTTAACTCAAAACAATAGAAGTATAACATTGAGATTCTCCCTTAAACTCACAAATGAATATTTTCCCTAACGACAGACAGCTTAGAGCCTCACTCTTTACCACCATAGCCTCTAAAATGCCAAAAGATTGCAATAAATAATAAGAAGAAAATATTTCCTATTTTAACTACTGTAGTCAATTATTTTAATGTAGAAAACACATTTTTTCTCAAAAAATTCAAGAAATATATTTAGGCATAGATATTTTCCTACTGATGAGCTCCATTATCTACACTATTTCTTGAGAAATCCTTGACATTCTTCTTTATGTTTCTGTTCAACTATCAGCAAAAGAGATGAAATTTATGACCACATCCTTCGGTATCGAAATTTTGCAAACAGAATAATCATGCTCACTCCCAAAAAATACACCAAATTTGAAAACATAACTAGATATTCAACAAAAAGCAGGAAAATAGTGACTGAAGGAAAGAGCACAACTTCAAAAGAAGAACTGCCATACCAGGTTTTTGGTGGGAAGGCTTGTATCTGACATTTCCTGATGGAGACTAGCATTTGCCTGAATAATGCGTTTTAGCCTCTCTGTGATGTCATTCTCATTACTGCAGGTATGGTAGGATTATGAAAGTCAATTCAACTTCAAGGCATATAAAAAAATTGTGCAATAGTAAGGCAAAAATGTAGACAAATACATAGAATTCATAAGAGAATAAGTATGTTTATTCTTGAAAGTACCTCTGTGTTCCACCATCAACAAAAACAGAAGGGCGAATGGCTATGGGAGGCACAGGGATACTGGTTACCATGAGTTTCTCTGGTCTATCTCTAAGATAAAGCAACTCACAGTCCTGCACAGAGAAACATTAAAAAAATAAATAAAAGGTAAAAAGCACAACAGCATGACCGAAGAACAGTAACCCAACCTAATCTATGTCATTACTATAAGGAAGCATACAAAGGAGGACAATACCTCATCTTTCACATTCTTCAAAAGTGAATAAACTAATTTAGGGTTAATTTCATCAGGAATGCTAAAACTGGAAGCATTATACTCTTTTGTGTGGGAGACAGCTGAGCTGTATTCGTCAAAGGAACTATCATTGAGCTTCGAACGTTCATGAACYATCCCCAATATTTTGGTATTRTTTTTCACCATACCTAGACGCAAACAAGTTGAAAATAGAATATCAAAATTCAATTTCATAAAATAGTAAGACCTTGACTATTCACAACTAACAAGCTTATTTTATTTCTTGGTCTGGGAAGGTAGACTTCTCCACATAACACCACAAATTTACATCCCTTCTTGTCATACCAATAGTGTCATCAATCTTCATATGGACAAATGAGTTAACAAGGAGTAAAACTAGCAACATGATCTCTACTTCTTACAAGAAACTACCAAAGAAAAAGAACACCAGGAATCTTAAGGCATTGCACTCCATGTTGAGGATATCTAGTTAATCAAAGACACAATGGAAATGCTCAAGATAAGATATCATTTCACTTATTTTTTCTTTTTTATGTACTTAATTCTTTTCTAGTTCGCTTGTTTTCTTCTTTTCATGTTTTATTCCCCTTCTCTATGCTGGGACACGGGGAAGGGCATCAACTAATTGTCAAGAAAAGTTTGTTGTAAGAAGTTTATACCTCATTTTATCCAGCAAAAAATGTATGTGATGAAATAAATATAAAAAACAAGAGCAAGAAAGCCACACCATTTATATATCCACATCTGGCACATACAGTTGCTTTTTTACCACTTCCCACCAATCTATTGCACTTTTCAACTACCCTTTTTTGCAACTGAGCCTTTCCCAGGGGCTCCATTCTAGGATTTCTCATCTTCTGCAGAAAAGCAAGCCTGTCTTTCTCCCCAAGAAGCACACTTGAACATCGCTGTGAAGAGGGGAAAATGACTTTATCAAATAAAGACCAAAAGAAGCAATCAATAAGTTCAAAGTCCAATTTTCAGATAAGGCGTGCAATGTTGCACCAAATAGTCTTCCAAAGAAAGAAAGTAGAAAGCAAAAGAGGAAGAGACGTAAAAAACAAACCCATGAAAAGAGAAAACTCAGCACTTCCACAGCACAAAATTTAAGTACTTCTCTGAGCAGCATTTATTATACTACAAATGAGAAGGACGGAAAGTTTTTTTTAGGGATAAAACAAGAGATAAAATGATCATAGGTAATGGTTTGAAAACATCCTTTTGTTACGATAACTGCCATCCAATTTTTGTTCGCGTTCTAGCTTCCTTGATTATGTTAAAAGGCAATTTGGTTTATCTAGTATAGCTAATCTCTCAGCTATAATTCAGGGTGGGGATAGTGGTATTGCCTTCTGGCAGAGGATCCACTATGGAGATTTAAAACATAGACCTCAACTTGCAGATAGTGACAGACTCACATGGCTACCCTCTCCTTCTGGTATATATTCTGCCAAACCTGCAGTTAATAAACCGTAATATTGAACCTCTTCAAGTACCTTAGCATTTCCATTCAGAAACATGTACCTAGGTTTGCTTGTTATGTTGTCGGTGGTGCGAGAGAAGACTCTATAGTTGAGACTGATTGATGGACTCAAATCTGGTACTGTACTCATGAAGGAGGAATCAATAGCTCTATCTTCTCATTACCTGAGTGAGCAATATGCTACAACTACAGCCTAATAGCCTGAATTGGTCCACTTAGCTTGTCCGAATTCAATCTGAGTTTCTTGCCATACGTTCATTGATTGGGAATTCCAATTAACCTATCCATGAGAYTTACCGGTTATGGCATGAAACGAGTTGAAGACTATTGGAACTCTTAGCATACAGATTTGGAGCTCCATCCCGAATAGGCACGAAACTCCAAATACTTTTGTTAAGTTGGATGCTTTCCTTGAGTTGTGGTGTGGATCAAAAAGTGTTTGTGCTATGTAGACTTTTTCTTGTTAGGTAAGCATTTTGGTGTAAGGTTGATTGGATGGGTATGGTTTGTGTAGGATCTGTTGATTAATTGATTGGGAGATTCCCTCTTAACTTTTATGCTGGTCTTTATGATCAATAAAAAGCTTACTACTTACCAAAGAAGCAAGAAATATGCAAACATACAGAATATAACTTACAAGAAAATTCTTCTGAACAAAAGAAGCATCGGAATGCAAATGAAAAGCAATAGAACTTCTCTATCTCTAAGGTTGTACTACSTTGGTGCACACGAATATGAAAGCTCATATACATTGAGCAAGCAGGAGTGGGCGAGGCGGGACACGACAAGTAAACAAGAACAGAATTCTGAACAATCATGCCTACTTGGAATTTGTAGTTCAATCTCAATGTAATGTGAGATCTCATAAAAAACCAAAATATTTGGTAAATATTTATCCTTTTTTCCTGAGATAGAAAAATCCTAAGGCATTTCCTTGTGATGCCAAAACCAATTATAGATAAAATTGTTGTAAACATACTTTGCCTTGGTCCGGAAAAACCAATAATAGTCAAAAATAAATGACTTCAGCAGCTCACAAGTTAGACGCCCAACCTCCACCAAATGCATGGTGAGGTGGAGCTTCTCTTGCTTCAAACAGCCAAAATTTCCCTAATTCGTTATCCCTTTTTTATTATTTTATGAACATGTTCCAACGCACACAAATCAATGTAGTTTTTCTGTATGACTAAAACTCATTACACAAAGGCGATACAAGATGTAAATGGTCTCAACAGAAGTGTGAAAAAACAGCAAGAAACTAGTTTTCACATTGAAAAAGAAGAAGGAATATATTAGTGACAACCTAATACCTTGCAAATGCATTTCAAGATGTCCAGAACATTTGACAAATATCCAGCATGGTAAACAGGCAGAGCAAGAGTCAAATATCCATAGTGCCCTGGACATTCACGGAAATTCCCATGGCATGTTTCACAGAACCCATTCTTGTTTGGTGGGCCCTGAAACCAAGAAGCACCTATGAGGCTTCTGAATGTAAGCGCAAGAAAAGGGGAAAAAAAAAAATTATAACATCCCATGATTAGAACGAATACTTAATTTTGGACCAAAATGCAATTTTACAAATATGTCAATAGAATGGAAATGGAACAAGTATAAAAGCTCAATCCATTCATTTAGAAATTTACCAACTACAGTCATCACCATATCCAAACTTTTGTTCCTAATAATATACCAACTATATCCACAGAATATACATTTCTTATTTTATGCAATAAGCAGCAATTCTTTTAAAGTAGCTTAGATGCCACTTTCACTACACATTACATATCCAATTTTCAAGCTAACAAGCATTTAAAAAGAAAAATGTAACATTCCTCCATAAGCCAAACACAACCTTATGGCTAATGAATGAACTATCTTAAGAATGCCGGGAGCATATTACGTTCTTGGCACTCCTAAATCATCCAGGGCCCAGAAGTGCAGATATATGAACCAATTAGGCAAATTAAACTTATGGCTATATATCCAATATATGAATCGTTCAATCAAAAAGGTTACGCAGAAAACAAAGACAAAATATTTCTCCAGCAAACAGAAGATAGAGAAAGGGGGAGGAACGGCAACAATTCACAAACTGTACAAATTGTTCAACATTGAAAATTTTAACACAAGGCATAAAAAGGATACTGTTTAAAAAAGAAGACGTGTCAAATGCAGGATATACCATACGAGGATCCAACAAGCCGTGCTCAATGGGCTTCTTGGAGGGATCATAATAAACCCCTCGATGAACTTCAACTTCAGCCGCTTTCAGTATMTCGGATTCTCCAAAAGTCGAAAAATGAATYCTTTCTCTGATTACAAAACAAGAATCAGAAAAGATAAAAGAAAAGAAGAATTACCAAAAGCTTTAATTAAAAAAGCACAGAAATTTTCCCCATTTGCCAGAATAAACAAATGATAACTTAAGCACGTAAGGAACAAAAAAGTCGATCAAAAGATAAAAGTAGGCACATTTTCCGCGGCCCGACATCTTCAATGTAAGGCTGCTTGGTGAACTGAATTGTTGCTTGTCCTCTCTTCATCTTTAACAGCTCCCACTTTTATTCAGTCAAATCAACAGTAACGTTAAACCGATAGGAATGGTTAGTGAAAAGGCAATCTGATATGTATAGAATCAGTTATTGCCAATACTATTTACAACAAGTCATTTCTGTCTCTCATTGCAGGTTTAGAGAGTGACAGCGAATGAGAGAGAAAGCTGAAAGGAAATATTCGGGGTTTAAGAATGGAATCGTTGGCGGGAGTCGGAGACGGGAGGGTTTAGTGTCGATTGAGCAAACTATATAAACTTCTAATTAGGGGACAAGGGCCCAACCCTAAGACTCCTAGGCAGTGTGATGGCGCAGAGTGGCGACCAAAGTTACCTCCTCTTTCCGAGGTCGTGAGTTCGAAGATCCTTTAGCCTCAATTAGGTATTGTGTTATCTTTTCTTTTCTCCTATAGCTTTTTCCTTTTTACTTATTTTTCTGTTTTGTCAATTTTTCACTTTATTACAGGACGATTCTCTTTGACTGGTTCTATACTAAAAAATATATTTTGGATATAATTTTTCTTGCGAGCCAAATATTGAAGAGTTCTGATAGTAAAGGCATCTAGTATTATTACTACCAAAAATAAAGGCATATAGTATCAAACATTAATTCCTTATTATTCATTAGGTTTGAAAATTTAACTTAATATTAAAACTATTAGAATATGTAATATCAAAAGTTTTAAGAGTGTCTTTTTAAAAAAAAAATATCGAAGCAATAATCCTGTAATTAAGTATTTGACTTTTAATTTTAATAAATAAAAATCCTGCAAATATAATATTTTTTAATATTTCATAATAATTTATCCTTCTCGTAATTTGAGAAATGTGACACGTTTCATTATTTTATAGAGGGGGAAATGTATTAAAGAAGTAGTATTATTTTGAGTCATATGAGATGTGGGGAAGTTGACTTTAGTTATGGTCTGTATATGCTTTAGAAATATGTTTTTTCTCCTTAAAAAAAGAAAAAGAAAAATGATTAGAGAATAGAATAAAATAAACTTGTATATATTTTAAAAAAAATTGTAATAAATTCATAAGTTGACAATGTTAGGTTAGAGATTTTCAAAATCTTCCAAGTAGGATCAATAATTACTATTTCAAAACTCTCGTTATTAAAAATTGTCATATGAATAAAAATATTATTTGTAATGTGTATATTGATATTAAAAAATTCATAAATTTATGCACTATGTAAAATTACTAGCCGAATTATTAGTAATTTGAAGAATGTAAAGTTAAAATTTTATAATAATTAGTAATATTTTATAAAATAATAACACAATATAGTTTTCGTGATTAACTCCATTGCAAAATGAATTTTACAATTAAGTAGCAAAAATTGGTATGATGGATATTACTAATAGGTTACCTATGGACATTTTTTTTTTTTTTCATTTTAGATATAAAATTCCTAGGTTGCCACAAGCAGAGTGGGCCTCCTTAGGGAGTGGAGCGGGGATTATTTAAAAGGAGCAAGAGTCGAACAAATAATGTATGTTTGGTTCAATAATTTATTTATTAACTATTTGAATGACGAAATTCAAAATTTTTAATAAATTCAAAAGATTAAAAAAATAATGTAATACTAATTTAGGGCTGGGCTTGAGATTTTGGGCTGGACTTATTGTCCTGTCATTGCGGTTCGGGTWATTACAAATTCGACACACCATATTATTTTTTTCAAGGTCACCAAAAACCCTACGCTACCGTGTCAAAAACCCCTGGTGCTGCATCCATGAAAACCATAAACCAGTGACTCTGGAAGAAAACAATAATTGAAACTGTATCAGATCAATTACATGAAGACAGTTTCGGGCAAACTTATATCTTCGAAGCCTGTTTCTTTATCGAAGGCAGCAAAAATCCTGTCCGGATTCGCGGGCCATGAGAACGGTGCTTCCGATGCAGTCTCTGTGTATCTGAAACGCGCCGCTGATGCATTTAACAGTTTGGTTGGCTTCCACAAGGAGCTGAAGAACCCGCATTCCGTTCGCAAGCACCGGACTCCTTATGTAAAGATTGAGGGAAATCCTGATAATGGAAAGGTTGAAATTCTGAAAAATTGGGGGGAGAAGAAAAATCCAGATTTTGAGGTGAAGACTGAGGAGGDCTTAGCGGTTGACCTTAAAGCAGATGAGAAAGATTTGAAAAACAAGAGAAAAGGAGAGAATAATKGCAAAGAGAAGGTAAAGATTSAGCAAATTCCTGATGAGGTTGCCGAGAAAATGGAAGAGAAGGAACATAATGAGAAGATATTGAAGGTTGAAGAGCCTARGGATGTTGAGCAGGCCACCCCTTATCAGGTTGGAGAGAAGAGGAAAAATAAGAAACATAAAAAGGAGAAAGTAAGGATTGAGCAGAGTCCAGACAGAGACTCAGGAGACAAAGAAACGCAAGTGCTGGACGATGAGGGTGGAAAAGGAAAGAAAAGGAAGCAAGAGAGTACAGGAATTGCGCTGCATGCAGATGAAATTGAAGAAGGCAGCATCAAGAAGAGAGAAAAAAAGAAGAGAAAAAGTAGGGATGGTGAGGAGGCTGGGAAAAGCGTGGAGCTTGAAGAGAGGAAGAGCAGGGATGTAGATGGTGGAGAAACTATTGATTTGGCGGAGCAGAGTGGTAAGAAGAAGAGGAAAAGGAGGAAATCTGTAGGAGAAGATTAGTTGTGAGTATTGGCATTGCCTTTATTCTTTTGTGATTGAAYGAAAACCTGTTGTATCAAACTGGCAAGCTGGATCTTTAGATTGGAATTTGGTGGTAATACCTATTTTATGTAATACTAGAGAAGTTAATGTCAATCGAATTTTGAGAAACTTTCTTATTCTTCCCAATCTGGCAAACTGATTAATTTTCTGTTATATGCACGAGTCTCTCGAGCTGTAATTTCAATGATTTCCATGTTTATTGGCATTATGTTAAGATAATAGAAGGCTCAACAAAGAGAATGGAACTTTCTATTAGACASTATGGTTGCAAAGCAACAACTTGAGGATCTCAAGTCCAGCTTAAAWTTCACTGTGAGATGCCTTAGGTACCATTACTTGGTAACTGAAATGGGAAGAATTGGTGCCCTATAGGCACTCTAGACTTTTTGACTCCTTGCTTTGCTTTATTTTGACAATCACGATGAACTGTTAAACAACTAAGAAGTTATTGTACAAAACAGTATCGGAAAGACAGGTTCATGGTTCTAAGGAAACCAGATTGTAACCTCATATATMTTCTTAGTTGTTGAGACAGTTTCGATGAGTAATGTGGATGTTGGACGTTTTGATATATGGTTAGTGATCTTTGCAGAAATATGCTACTACTATATGATTCGGGGCTTCTTGTTGTTCTGCAGCGCCTTTTCCAAATATTTTCATGGGTCTTTCTTCACAAGAATTGCTCATTCCTATCTTGATAGATCACTTGCAATTTTGACATGATCATGTTTCTACACCTTCGTCTACTTTTTCACTGGAGCTATTCATTTTGCTTACGATTTTGTATTATATTATATTATATCTATTACTCAATTGCAATAATAGGTTATTACTATTTTGATTGAGCATTTGATGCAATTTTAATAAGATCTTCGTCTCTGCATTGTCCACTTAAATTTCAACTACCTTAAGCTTCAAGTGATGAATGTTACTTGATGTTGGTGTAATCATGTTGACTTTGTAAAGAGGAAAAAACTTTGTTGATCTATGGTGGTATCCAGGTATAGTGACTCTGGCCTTTTAAACTAAATGATAAAACTAGGATAATAAGCAGGATAATCTGTGTGGCTCCATACATTTTAACCTTTCTTTCATGGCGTTTAGATTGGACAGAGAGTTTTGCTTTTTGGGAAAATTGTATTGCAAACCCAATCATTTTCTTTCTCTATCATTAAACTTTATCTTGGAGGCTGTGTGAATTTAAATACATTCCTCATCTTCTGATGTGGTTTGTTTCCTTTGAGAAAACTCTCTCACTCTCTCGCTGTTTGCTTGACATGCATTGTAATTTGCATTATGTTTGAGAATGTAGCTCATTGCTTAAAACTAGTTCTATTCTTTGGTTAATTCTTCATAATATCCAGTCTATTTTTCCTTTCTGCCAGGGTGGAAGCACATTTCAAACGACATGGTTGTGTCTGAAAGACTAGAAATAAAGAACTAAGAACATGTTGCTTGCTTTCGGATTTGAGAGGTATTGCAGTAAATATTGTGAACACAGGAGTATTCCAGTAAGTAAGCAATGAATGCAAAGATTTAAGGACAACTTACTAAAAAYGTGAAAATGAAAATATCAGCTTTATGGTTGCCATTTAACAATGAGCAGTYACACTGAACCACCTGATATTTAGAGCCTTGTCAAGGAAACTCCTAAGTTTGTAGGGGCAAAATCTAAAAAGAAAAAAACTGACCTGCTAAGGGTATTTCACCTCTTTAGATTGTTGTTCAATGTTTACAATAAAATAATATCAGTGAGGTCTGTATGCCAAGAAATTTTGTGACTTCTTTTCATATCGAAATTTGGACTTCTTTGAGTCATCTGCGGACCAGATAAAAATGCCCTGAAGTTTGCCCTGACTCTTGAGAATGTCGCAGGCCTTGAAAAAACCCTTTTTAGGAGACAAACCACCAGTGCCATCTGTGCCAAAGCTTACCATAATTTTGCCATATTTATAGTTTGATCTTTGAGTTTCAAAATACTGCAGAAACTCAGGAATAGTTGTGCCCTTGTCATAGGCATAAAATTGGAAGTTGATGATGTCTATGAGATGTCCATACTTGCTCCATAGTGCCAAGTAATGGGCTTGGACATCAGGATTCGCAAATGGTGCTATTGATATAAAAGTTACAATCTTGTGTTGCTTAAGATAGAATYRTAGTCTTCCAATGCACTCAGCAAATGTATCAGGATCTGCATTGAAGRGTTCATAATCTATATCTATCCCGTCCAGATTATACTCCTTCACTATGTTAGTGATTGAATATATAGCATTTCTAACCCAAGAATTGATTGACATGGGGGTAAAGTAGACGAACTGACCACTAATTGTATCTCCGCCAAGACTCATTGCTACCTTAACATTACAATGCTGGGCCTTGATGTAAGCAACTTGAGTAGGGGAGAGGTTTTCAGCATCCCAGTAGACACTGAAGTCACCGTTGGTGGGTCTTGGAGATGATGAATTTGCATAGTCAATAGCAAATGATAAAATGAAGTGGAAATCAACGTCAGCATTAATTGGTACATCTGAGAATGTGACGTTGTTACCCTCAGCACCAATGTATTCTCTGAAGAGACATGTGGCACCCACTGGTACTGTCTGGATTGCTAAGAGATTGCTGAATAGAACTTGGAAAACAAGAAGAGAGGTGAAAGAATTTGAGGAAGCCATGCTTGATGGGAACAGTGAGGAGATTCAGCCGGTTGAGGTATTTATTATGATAGCAAACTCTTCTTTTATAGTTCTTGCGCACAAGGAAGTTGCTTTTTATGCTGACCGTTTGTGTTCTGTTTGCACATATTTGCATTTCTTTTTGCASATGGCGAACCATGCATTTCTATCCTTTGATTATAATACTTSAGAAAGCAATTTGTTTTAGTGTTGGAAACTCATTAAGATATTTTTATGCCTGTCCTTTGGCCGGTCTCATTATTGAATAGGAATCTTTAGGTTTAGATGGTTCCAGACAACAACTTGGTGCTTGTGATTATTATATTGGTTAGTTATACATTGGCCATGACACCATGAGTCTCTGATTCTGAGACAATTAGAAATGCAGATTGAGATTGTTCTTTAGTCCATAGTTGTTTATGAAATTTGCTGAGAAAATGACCAGCCTGCATCTCATGATATTTGTTTATTCTTCTTGTTTTCTCTAACAAACCATAATGTAATCTAATGTAATCCCAGAAAGAGTATCCCAGAAAGAGTCAAACCAGACCATAATAGTAATCTAATGTAACAGACCTTTCTCCTCCTCCAGTTAGCAGAATAAGGCTATTAAAATACACATGCAGGCAAAGATGTTGATAGTAAGCATCTATCACCACCGTAAGCTTCTTTTAACTTTTATGGTCGTTTGGTATTACAGACTACTGGTTGGAGAAGATTATGGGAACAAGAAATTTGACGTCTGACCAGGAAAGAAGTGGAAAAACAAACAAAGCAGAACAATGATATATATCAATCTTACTTGTTCGGCTAATGGATTCTTTTGTTCTTTTACCAATTTAAAATCTTCACGTTAATGAAAGAAAGCAGCTACATTACAAGTTTAAAGGCCTCCTTTTTATTAGGAAATTCTCATTTCTCATTGAATATTTAAATGTCTCACGACTTTCCGCTTTCTGTTTCTGGTYAAGGCACGTTTCTTTCTGTTAATTGCCTACAGTAGAGGAAGGAAAAAAAAAGAGAAAGACTTCAAATAAATGTTGACCGTATATATCGGATTTTGGTTCTRACTCCTGTACTAGAGATTTGAATGCAAGGGTTGATTGAATTTGGTAATCGTCTACTTGACGTTCAGAAGCTAATTGAACTGGTGTTTCCTGCTGACTATCCCAGTTTTAGTGCAAATACGATGTACAAAGGGAAGAAAGGAAAAGGAATAGAAATTATCACTCTTTCAGAACTGGAATAGAAATTATAACTCTTTCAGAACTGTGGACGTACCATTACTCTKAACCACAAATTTCAACCTGCTTATTTGCTATCTGTGGGAGGATATTCATAATCTTGATCTTCAGAAGTAAGCACGGACAGAGTCAGGATCCAGTTATCGCATTGAAGGACAAGCATATTTGCTAAAAAAAATCAACTTTGTCACTGTCGAAGGAGACAAAGGTTGTTAAGTCTTCCTTACCAAAACCCAAAATTCTATTCAAGCCTCTGTTTCTCTGGGACCAATTCTAACAAGATATGAAGAACAAGCAAGAAAAATATACAGCCCTCTCAAAAGAGAAAGGTGCTTTAAGAGTGAATTGTTCCTAATAAAGGGGCAAAAGTGGGATATGGAATGAGTAAAACACAAGAAAAGTAGATTTAGGAATGAAAAAGAAAGCTTTAGTTAAAGATAAAAACTTTGAGACCTTTTTGCTTTCTAAGTATGGAAGAAAAGAATGTGCCTCACCTCAAGCGAGATGTTATATATCGTTCTAGGGGGTTTTGTAATGTCCTAAAGAGATAGAAATGAAGGGTTGCAGGGGTTCACCCTTGGCATTTCCAGTTCTCTTTCTTGCTTTTGGTTTACAGATATTAGTAATTGCTACAAACGGCAGACCATTGCCAAAAGAGAAGGTACTAGCTCTCTTCATCTTGCGATTGTTGGTTTAATTGATAAGAAATTTGATATGAATAATATAAATAACGTTGGAAGAATTTTATCTCTCATAGTTGGGGCGAGAAGTTTGGTAATGATATACAAACATCTAATCATATTTGAATGCCCAGGGAAATTCAAATTGTACCTACTCAGTAAGCATAGAAACAAGTTGCACAAGGGGAGCAGAAACCTCAAACCACGTGAGCTTGAGATTTGGAGATGTCAAATCCAATGATYTTTTAGTGCGTCACCRGAATGCCAAACACGTAAGAAGGGTTGACCCTTTGGACCCACAAGTGCTCGACGATATTCCGAGGAAGCCATTTCAGGCTTGCATGGTGGACCAGTTCCAGGTTTCAGGCTCCTGCTTAGAATCCCCCATATGCTACCTATACCTAAAGTTGGCTGGAAAAGATGACTGGAGACCTGGATTTGCCAAAGTTCAGGTATTGGAGGATTCCTATACTCATCTTAGCTCTAATTATTTCTACTTTCGTCGGTATCTTCCTCGCCAAGTATGGTATGGTTCAGATGTTTGTGACACAAAGGTTACTCCATTCGGGGTCAAGTTCAAAAGAAAAGTTTTTAATAAGAAGAAGGCTAATCAAATATAGCTAAATCTTTTTTTACTTTAGAAAAATGWWTTTMAAAAAACTCAAATTAATAAATCTTGCTTCYCATAAAATTCCCAGTATTTGTAAGTAACACGAGGCGGGTTGACTCATTRGGTATGCAATTTAAGTKCCTGATACAGGAATGGTTATCCAAGAACAGCCCAATTAATGGCTTAACCTTGACGTGTAACATCACTCATCTTTTCTTGATGTGAAATCTCATAGTTTTGTCTGAGTTTGCAAGTATATATCCCAGATTGTGTTTGGCTTTCTGGGATTCTGCTGATTTGATTTGTTTTCTTATTTAACCTCTGTATTTCCTAGTCAAGAAGACTTTGATCAATATCCCATCATCCATGGTTACATAGACATCACTTTCACCTGTTTTCACCCCTATATGACAGTAAGTTTTGTATCAATTTGAGACAAAGTGTCAGTTTTACTGACTATTTTTTACTCAAWATTGAGACATTTCTATCACTTGGCTGCCATTGCGCCACCGAACACACTTCTTTTAATTTTATTGGTATCTTCTTTTATTTTTTATTTTTTTTAACCGAAACTTCTTGACTTTTCTCATGGAGTGTTAAGCTTTTGAAAGAACTGTCTTTCAGAAACTAATTAAATATTTTTATTTTCAATAGAATCAATAAACGAAAGTGGTTCATATATCTTTAAAAGCATATTTTTTAATATATTAAAATTAAAAGTAATAAAACAATCGAGAACGATGCACAATACTTTTTCTCATATTTTTTGCTGCACCAGATAATAAACTATCTAATTATATTATATGAATGATCTCAGAATCAATGGTTATTATTTTAACTGCTCAGACTGATTTGCCAATCTCATGAAATGGAGGAATTACAAATASGGTTATAGTAGTATAGAACTCTTGTGGTCGGCCAACAGTGAAAAACCACCAAAGCAGACATGGCCGATTTCTTTATATTTCCAGCACTGTTTAATCTGTGTGGCCAATTAAAGAAAGAAAGAGATCAGATAGTAAAATTCTCAACTGTTAAGCTTCCATGAGTTGAGGAAACCATAAATGAAGATAATTCAAAAATTACTGGCCAGACTTCTTAACTGTGACGAAAGAGCAGATAACGAAGAGTTCAGAGCGGAGAGGATGCAATGATGTCGCGGTGCATGTGAACCAAAATTGCATGCATTCAAAAGAGGAGACAATTATTCACGTAATTAATTGGTTCAGCCCGTGTCCTCTGTTTTTAGTCAAAGAGGGAATGCTTGCTTTGTTAGTACTAATTGATTTTACCTTTGATTTGAAAAGATAAAACAAAAGTTATCTCCTCGATTTGGGTTTTCAATATAAATTGATTATATATATTTAAGCTTTTTTTTATACGTAAAAACTATGATTTTTACTGATTATATGTAAAAAAAATTATATATTTTTTTAAAAGCATACGATGTAATCCTTATGATATAAGTTTTTAATAATAATTTATGACAATCGAATTCATCTCTTTTTAAATCATGACTCACCGATTAATTTCTTGAGCTTAAAGTTTAAGCAAAGACAATAGGAAATTTATGGTGCATTTATTCTTTCTATTTTTAAATCTCATAAGGGTTTTTTAATGGAATGTGAGACATGGAAGATTTCATTCCAAAACAATAAAACCAGCTTATTTTCTTTTTTTAAAGAAAATGAAAAAATGGAATAACCAGACAACATTTCATTATTAAAATGAAAATCCCTCCATTATTTAAGAAACGGTAATAGAAATAAAATTTAAATTGAAATTAGAAAAATTGACTTCAATATGTCATRCAAATGCKCCCTTAAGCTCTGAATGCCTTTTATTGATATGGTTTATAATCATAATTGACCTACAGAGCCTCACAGCACAGGGAAAAGGGTACGGTGTGAAAAAAAGAAAAAAGACTGTCAAAATTTAAGGGGTTAAAAAGATAAAAAGTACAAGAAGTGGTACTGAGTGAATATTAATTGCTGAATGAATATATATAATTAATTTTATTAAAAAAACTGAAACCTATGAAATTGACCAAAAGTTTTTATTATCTAGCAACACGGTGTAACTATGCATGCGGTCCTCCGAAGCCTTCAATTGTCTCTTTGATTCCGAGGAGGAAAAGACTCATAAAAAGAGTAATGTAATCTCTAAATGTAATTTTCTTTATCTATAATATTTAAATTTGTTATCTTTCTTATCAGACAGCCATAAATATTCAATTCATTCATCTTTTCTTCTTTCCCATAATTCAAATACAATTAGAATTTTTATTATAATAACAACCACCGATTGTCACAACTATAAGGGATTCAAGGACGCAAATAAAAACGGAATTAAAAGTTTAATTTTGGAGGAGCAAGAATAACTAATAAAAATATTGGGAAACAAGATAATACTCGTGAAGATAAAATTTCAAATATATTAACCTTTTCGTAAGATCTTGAAAAATGTTAGGAGGGACGGTCTCTCCGGTGCCCAGTTCCGTCCTTGAAGGGATGGATCGGGCAAGGCCATATAAATAATGATTTGAAATCTATAGTTGGATGGTAGATACCAGTAAATTTGCACAGTGGGTTTAGCAGAATAAAGAGAGGAAGCATAGACGAAAAGATAGGGTACTGAAGCAGRTGACTGATGAAATCTGAATCTGCATGCATTAATAGAATGTAGACTCTTTGTCCAAACCCAGTCCTCATATTTCTCTCACGAGGTGTCGCCATTTCCCGACATTACTTGATCCTACGAACCCTAAAAACCAAACCTCATCACGAATGCCAGCTACTGCTGAACCAACTCATGCTAAAATCCTCACCTTAAATGCAGAATTTAGACAATTCGGAATGCTCAACAGCTTGGGTAAGAACTCAAGGTGTTTTCRTTTTCAATAACAAATGTGTTTTGAAACAAAACTAGTAAASGTATTAACTCGTAATAAGTAACTCATATAATTCATATTACGATGACATGCTTCCGAATTCAAGAACAGATTAGGGCTGAAAGATGATAGTCGCTTTAAACTTTCGCTTCTTGAAAATTAAATTTTTCMTTRCGTTCTTGTTTAAGAAATATTTCATTTAACGTACTCTTTTACAGGAAAATAGTTTCTATCATTTAGTTGATATATATAGAGATAGGGACAGATCTAAGAGAAAGTAAAGCACTTTCTTCATATATACTGTCAACTAATTGAGATCTTTAAGGTCTCTGCTACTATATAGAGAGCATTAATCCCTGAAGAAGAACAAAATAACAAAGGTACTGAAGAAAGAAGTTCTTCAAAACTCAAAACCCCTTTTGCATTGAGCTTAGAGGGTAAAAGGAAGAAGAGGATATAGTTGGCATATTGAATTTGTCTGCCTCATCTGTTGCATCCAAGCCTGCAAAATATATTCTGTCTCAAGGAGTAAATGATATGGTGATGATGACGAAATCATTCAAGCCACCGCATTGTCTTCTCTCATTCATGCAGACTCTTGTCTACATTTCTCTCMTCTCTTTCTCCTTCGTTGTGGGGGCCTCAAATTTTGAAAATAAATAGCATTGAGGTTCGTGTATATTAATCAAAGACGAGACTAATTTGTAAAACTCAATTTATTTATTTTTTTATAAATGTAAATTTTGTTATARAAGAGCCTTCATGTTAATCGCGATGATAACAGTAATTTTATAAATTTGTACGTAATTAAGGGAAACCATATTTATTTCTTAATAAAAAAACGTGCATATATAGATATGTAGATGTGTAAGATTGTGAGGCTACAAACCCGTGTTTGTGTTTTTGCGCTTGTCCCTTCACCAATGCCGCTAAGGGAAGATGATAGACATCTTCGTGGCAACCTAAACTAGCCACTGTTTGTTTCTCTCTCTCTCATTCATGATGATCCATATCATTAGATCTTSTCTTTCCATCTATTTATACCCGAAATTGAAGCCCCCAAGTTTCACATTCTGAGTGCGGCACTCCAATTGTACCAAAAAAGTGATTGACAATGTCTCCATCAACTTCAACTAGATGGAGTCCAACCCCAGAACAACTTATGATCTTAGAGGAAATGTACAGAGGAGGAGTAAGAACTCCCAATGCTTCTCAAATACAAAAGATCACTGCCCATCTATCTTCCTACGGCAAAATCGAAAGCAAGAATGTGTTCTACTGGTTTCAGAACCACAAAGCTAGAGACAGGCAAAGGCTCAGAAGAAAACTAAGCAAGCAACTGCAGCAGCAACAACTATTGCAACAGCCGTTTCTTCACCAATATCAAAATCCCCAAAACTACGACGTTCTTAGCCTCATTGATCCTTCTCCTTCTGCTTCACATCACTTGTCACATGATAGTTCAGCTGAATATCTTCATCAGGTATGCCTAACTAAATTTCCTTTTTCCCTTTCGTACTCGACAGAAAGCTAGCTCGAATAGTAGCAAGTGCATATATATATGATATGAAAGTACAAAAAAAATTTCATCCTTGTGTGGTTATAASCTTGCACAGTTGTAGTATATATGAAACTGAAGACTTAGGTCCTAAGCCCTAWTATACACTAAYTGGAAGGGGAGAAAATAAGTAGGAAAAGGATTACACACATAGTATAATACTAGCTTTCAGAGGTTCAAATGATTCTCTTTTGTGCTCATTCTTTTCAGCTGGGTGGAACTAATAATGGCGCAACRGCAAGAATGARGAACTGCACATGGAAGATGGATCATCATCATACTCCAAAGTTGCAAGAATCAGAAAATTGCATGGTCAGATCGCGCAGTGGAGATTGGATGATGATGATGTCAATGACAAGAGATGCGGGTCCTACTCCTACACTTCCCTGCTGCAGCAATAGGCCGCTGAAAACCCTAGAACTCTTCCCCATCAAAGACCCAAGTGGGAAGGAGCATCAGATTCAGGGCACCACTTCCCAGCCCAATATCTCTACCTCTACGTCAGTGAACTAAGCAACTCTCTCAAGTCTCAGCCCTCTCATGGCTCTCACGCTAGCTTTTCCTTAGCTATGCATTTGTAGTAGGATGATCAGTAACTTCGTTTAGTGTGTTCTSTGGTTTCTGTTATGTCTGGAGGTGTCTGAATTGTCTAAGTTGTAGTAAATATTGGTATTGAAGCTATCACTGCTACTACAACTGTTCCCACGTAATCATGAARATGGGTAATTGACAATTAGAATCTGCCTGGAATTTGGAAACTGACTTATTGTATTCTGTTTTGCTTTGATTTCGAGCTTCATTTGTCTTGTACCCTAAAAGCTGCTAACGATGGATGAATAAGACATGACCATACCAGCTTTATTTGTACTTGASTCTTGGACAAGTCAATGCCCTCATGCAGGATYCATAGTTTTGCAAATAGTACTACTTTCAAGAAACTCTCCATGATCCAAAAGGTTGTAAAAGGAATTGACTTGATACTGTACTTTAAAACAGTTAACGAATAATATCAAAAGTAAAAATAAATAAGAAAAAATAGGAAAGATTTTTTAGATTATTCCATATTTCCTCTCAATGAAATTAATTCAAATTTAATTAAATTACACTCATAAAATTCGATTCTTATTTAAAATAAGTTTTACCAAAAGTCTGTAAATATGATGTCACAAACATAATTGGCTGTCATCATTCTTTAGTAGACTCAACAATGACCATCACTTTCTATCTGCTAGTCTTTTATAAGTTTCCTTCCAATAATTTTTCACTTTTTACAAATAGGAAAAATAATTAAAATTTAAAAAATAAAAATTGTCTCATTAGAGAGAGATGTAAGATAGAAAAACAGAAAAGATAAATAGAATTGTTAATTGAGATGCAATTTCTATATTAGAAATAAATAATTAGGAATTAAATTCGTAATTTGTTTTGGCAGAGTGGTTTTGTCAAAAATTGGGTTCCCCGATGATGGAATATCCATGTCTCGGAAGGCCAAAGCCTTCTTCATTTTTCAAATAGTTCGAGAAATAATTTTTAGAATTCATATAAAATCAGGCTAAAAGCACTCTTCTAAATCAAAGTTTTAAAAACTAGAAAAGTTAATATACATTAAGGAGATTGACTAAATCAAGTAAATATAAAACTGGGCTCTTCTACTTTCATACTCATATCAAGCAAACAGTATTGAAGAAGAAGCGACTCCAAGAGAAACAAAACTGAGATGCACTGAACCAAGAACCCAGAATTCATTGCAGAGGACRGAGAATAGAGCGAGAGTGAAGAATAAACAAACAACAACATCAATATACACAGACCCTCCTCCATTGAAATCCSGTTTGAGAGAGCAAAAGAACTGAATTCTTGGAATGCATTTGTTGAGGCCCATAAAGAAGCTTCTACAAGGATTAGAAGATTTGGCAATGATGAACAAATTATTGTGATTCCATATATTTATGACAAATAATAAGAAATCACGAGATGATCTTTCAATATTGTTTTTATTCTACATCGTTCTAGAAGTTCTCCTTGTGAAATTGGAATCGAGTTGATGTTTCTATACTTAATTCTTGGCAAAGCTTCCTAAGTGGCTGTGCAAGTGTATGGCTTCCACAGTAGAATACTCCTGCAAGTCACCATTTGCCAAACAATCAAGAACCAGAAATAGAATTGCTTTGCTATAATTATCCATTCAATATTGCTTTGCTTACCGATTCTGGTAGATGGATGTGTGGTTGCCAAATGAGTAAAAACCCTCTTCCAGTTAGGTCTTGCAAAATGTGTTTTGATCTGTTAAGGTAACATATTAGGAACGAGCTTACAAAATCGGCAGATGAATTAGTAGATTTGGTGAATTACCCGACTTTGTGAGACAACGTCAACTCCGTTCTTGGCATGTTGCAGAGACTGCACCATAGTAATCAGAGCTGATCGTGCATCTCCTTCTTCATACACACTAGTCAGGTAATTATGCATTTCTATGGCATGCTAAAAGATWTAGAAATTCAATCAAGAAAAGGCGTTCAGTTTAATTCGAGGGAGTTGTAGGAAAGACAAGTGTAATTTATTTAGGGAAGTTCGAAGTCTACATTATGGTCATACTCAGCTATGTCGTCCATGACTCCCTTGAACCATTCGAAGGATCCTTGTTCGCGCGTTACCCAGTAAAAGTATGCTCTCTCAGGACCTCGCTTACCAGAAAATTCAGCATTTCCCTGGCCCTGAGATAAGTTCATTCTGTTTCATACATTCACTATTGCATCTTGTTCAATCATTCTTGATATATGTTAGAGGGAATTGATACTTACGGATGCATCTCGATTGTTTAGAAGATCTTTTATAATGCTGATGAATGGTGTTGCTCCAATTCCCAAGCCAATGAGTAGAAGAATGTCATATTTCTTGTAATTTTGAGCCGGTGCCCCATATGGTCCTTTGATCCAGATTGTTGGAAACCTGACTTGAAGAAATATGGAACATTAGATGTCATGCAGATGATGACTATGAAGATTAGTCCTGTAGCCTAAGATACTCACTCTGCCTGTGATATTTCAGTGCCAGAAGGCCCGGTTTCTTTTTTTGCTTTTGTTTCCATCCTTACCAGATTTCCCGTCCTTGGCTTTGCAGCTTGAGGTTCACAGACCTGTACGATGGTTCCTTTTAGTAAAGAAGAAGAAGCAGAGAACCCTGTATTAATTGACTATCACCTTTGAGAAAATGGTTTGAAGCTCTGTCGTCCAGTCTCCCAGTGTACGTATGTGCACGCTAAGATAGTCATCACCGGGCGCWGAAGTAATGGAGAATGGATGCCTGAAAGAATCAATAGTAAAGCTCCAGCTTGTGTAGAGATACTTTAGAATCAAGATACTCTTAAATGGAGAACTTTTCTGGTGAGTTTACCACTCAAATTTTGAGATATCTGGACATCTGACGAAAAGGTACATTCCGCTCTTGTACTTGAATCCTAGAGGTTTGCTCATGTACAGTGCCAGAACATTTCCTGTATATATAACTGCCTGCATTCCATAACTATTAGCTTAATTTTTACAGTAGCAATTRGGAAAACTAAATGGAGCCTTGAAATGTTTACCTTGTTTACGTTCACCTTGTACTTGTGATCATACATGATGAGAATTCTTTCAGCCATYTATGCAAGTAACGGAATCACAAGATACATCCATGTCTGCACAGAAAGGAATTTCTGAACCATAAGTTTTCAGTTGCCCCAAAAAACATCAAGAAGAACTTGAATGCTGGAAACAAGGTATCTGATCCAGTAGCTAGAGTCAAGAATTAGTACAGTTGATGAGAATTCATCATTGKGGTTGTAACTTGACATACCGTCCTGTAATACCACTCTTTGCTGAAGATTAGGAAGTAGCCGTGCGAAATCAAGAGGAGGTACGCCAYGGCCAGCAGATGATGAGCATACCAGAAAGCATTGAAACCAGCCAAATTGCTAAAGGGCCGTGGAAGTTTTATAACATTTCGTCTGAACGAGTGCAATGCCAGAACGAAGGAGAAAGTCATCACAATGGTCATCAGAACCCCTGTAATGCCAGGAATAGTTTTAACGACGTCCAGGTAAGTTGGCTGGTGGTAGTTAAAGAGACTACCATATATGGCATTGAATTTATCAGTTGGACAAGAAGTTAACCGAACAATATTGCAACTTAAATGGAAAAATATGTGAATAAAGCTTCCAATTGCAATTCCCAGGGCAATTGTTTTGTGGAAGTTGATATTGTCATCGAAGGGGAATAAGCGACCAAGGAATGTTTCGCGTAACATGGTCAGAGTTCTTCTGCATACTGGTATGAGAACGAGAGCCATATTGAGCTTAAGAGTCTCAGCAGCACCCTTTGCCATACAGACACAATATCCCATGACTTGAAACGTCGGTTTCTTAGTGTACTGATCAAACTTATAAGCAAAGAGTGCCAAATTGAAGAACAACCATAAGTTTAACACCCATATTCTCTTCCAATGCTCCTGTATTCGTTCTGAGTGTTCTAACAAGAATTTGCTAACTGGAGTTCTATATCGAGTTGGGATCATGGTTTTTGCTAGTGATGTTGCCCTCTTAACATCGGGTACTTTACCCTCCCCTGAGCACACCATTCCCCTTAGAAGGGATTCAAGTTGCCACAGCTGATCGAAATAAACCATAAGAAGACATGAGGAGAAAGTACAGGCAGAAAGAATATATGAAGAATGAAGATGAAGAAGAAGACCAAGAAGTACATTCTYACCTCCACGTATCCCAATTGGTCAGGGTCAAGCTCTTCCATGATCAGTGCAGCATATGTCGAAGCATGTTTGTTGAAGTTTGATAGCTTATTAGCTGAAGCACTCAATATTAGAACCTTTTCCACACAAAATGAAGAAGACCCAAATCATCATAAGAAAGGATGAAAGACATGGAATTAGAACACGATTCAGAATCTCAATTTCCATACCTCTTTAACCTCCTCCTCTGATAATTTCCCATCTCCATTCTTGTCGCACCTGTCAAATTAGCATATCTAATCATTCACAAGTGCTATCATTGATTCTTTTACCATTTCTTTTCTTTCATCTCTTTAAAGAGGTGAAGTTTCTCACATGTCAAAGAATATCTGAAGCCTTTTATCAGTGTCTTGGCTAGTCATGTCTGACCAAAATTCTCTCAGTTGCTCTTTAGTTATCCCATTTTCAGCGTTGACCCCCCTACGCCTGGCCAGCGTATCAAATAATTCTTCGGCAAACTCCTTGCTCTCACCCATCCCTTTGAAACAGAGTCATGAATATGGCATTTAAATCAAGACAATATGCAAAAACCGACACCATTGATTGAAAAGAAGAAGAATCGAAGAAAAAAGTACCAACGCAGACCCCAAATTTGTCTCTATGAAGCCTTCCACCHACTGCATTACGGAAGAAACATTTCTCGATAGCCATCCATGCATCCCCTTCCTTGCCTGTTGCTTTCTTGTCGATGAACCGCAAGCTCCTAAGCCCTCTATCAGCCGATGATCGTAGCCTTTCCAATGTGGGAACGTCGTCCTGAACTCCATTCCTGTTTCTTAGATTGCTTATTTGCCTGCTCAAAGCTAATGGATTTGCACCCGTAGTTGTGGAACCTGCAGTTTGGGCATTACCAACTGGAACGTCATTCATATGATCAATCTCAATGCTCTTAAGAACACATTCCGATGTGCCGCCTCGACGAAATTCATTATTGGTTGATCCCATCATACATCTTCGTCTCTAGTTRTAATCTCTCTTTCCTATTCTGATAAAATTTGCAGATTTCACCCAGAAGTTGCATATGGGGTTGAGATTCTTGGAAGAGGGAACGTTATATAGAATATAACGGTCAGTGGTGGCTAAGAAATACGAGAGGCAATTTAAGGTAGAGTTAGTTACATACAGTTGTCCAACATTTTGGTGCCCATGAAAAGAGCCAAACTAAGATCTTTATGTCGTTTAATTTGTGGGATTTATATGTCATTGATTATCATTGATTGATTGATTCTTTGACTTTGGATCCTTTTGTATATTTACTACTACATTTTTTTTATTATACCAATTTAAAAATGACGCGTATATATATGTCAATATATAATAAAAAAATATATTATAAAATCTCCGATCACAAAATAACTATGTGYAACAATTTATAATTAATCATGCCTAATTAACCTATGATTATTCTCAAAAAAAAGCAAAAATTAATCTATGATTAAATTATAATAAATCTATTAACAATGCAAAATAGTCAACTATAACTATCCTATGATCAAGAAACGATAGCAGCCATCAGTGATTGACTAATTTTCTCTAATTGACTAATAAACGGGGCACKCATGCTGTCATTCTTGAGAATTTGAAATTTTCTATTCAAAATGCGATTGACTTTTYTCACTTCCATTTTRTGCATTACTTCAAAATACTAGTTGAATTTGTTGCACTAAGCAAGAATTAGAGAAATTATTTTTATTTAAACACAATTATTTTTGCATTTGACTTTTCGCCTTACTTCTTTTCAAAAAATTAAAATTCGGGCTTTGCGAAGAGATTATTGTAAACCTAATATCTCCAATAAAGTAACAATAAATTATATTTATATTATATTAAAATATTACAATGTAATACATAATTTTATTCCTTTACCCTATTACAAAAATTATTAATAATAATTTTATTTAATTTATTTAAAATACAAAAAATTACTAAATAAATTGTTTACTTAAATATGTTTCATATTTCAATATAATTAACATTAACAAATGTTCCTCAATAGATATAATATTTTACATTGAAGAACATATAATTCTATTCCCTTCATTTGCTTGAACTAAATCCTCGAAATATTTTATATTTGAGAAGAAGTTAGATTATTGTTCTAGCATAATTATTATCATCGTTTAGTCCAGATAATGTTTCAATGTAAGGTAGGAAGGTAAGAAGTTTAGGCTTTTAAAAAAGTAAATTAAATAATATTCCCAAAGAACGAAAAGATTTATATCCAATGGTGCAACAGTTAAGAGTTTGACCACGATACCTTTTCACAAGTTTCAAAAAATTAAAAATATAAACCAACAAAAAATTGCACATCTTTATATGTATAACAATATAAAAATATAAATCAYAATATTCCTAATCTTACTTAAATAAAAGAAAAATGAAATAATTATTTTATATTTTACACGAAGAATAATATACAATTAATAAGTAGTTCATCTTTAAGTGTGTAAAAATGCAATATTAGAGTTCAAAGATAATTGAAATCAGCAAAAAATAATTCTATAAATAATTATAAAAAATAAACACACTAACACAAAAAATTAAAATTGATAACAAGTATGATTACATTGTACTGACATAATAACGGGATATATTTTATTATTTTCTTTCAAACTCTAATTACAGATTCAAAATATTACTTTACATAATTTATAAAGTAATATAAAAAAGTCATACAAAATAACGTGCAACGCATGTTATGCCATACTAGTAGAAAAAAAAAAAAGATGTGAAAAAGGTGAGAATAAGATGAGCTCGTGGTTAGTTTGATAACACAAATTCAATACTCAAAATTAAAATAGTTTATTAAATTTAAAATGTTTGATAATATCATCTCGATTACCTTCATATCTGGGGTGCCTCCTAAATATCCTTTTCTTTAAGAGATTTAAGATTTTGATTTAACAGTTATCACTTTTAATCTGTTCAGATTGTATGAGTTTAATCTAGTCAATGAAATTGATCATATAATCTTCTATTCTCTCTTATATTTTATCTTCTCATCTACTATTCAATATAGACCTWCTCAATATAAATTTAAAGTAATTAAAAATTACAAAAGTATAAGAACGATATTATTTAGAGCTTTGTTAAATTGATWATCAAATGCTCTAATCAAATTTAACATTTAAATCTCAACTTGTATAAATAAATTTTAAATGTTAATAAATTCAACTACTTTATAGACTTCGATTTTATAGGTCCTTCACAATCAAACGACCAAAGAGTTTTCTTGCCTCAAGGAGAATACTTGAAATAAACTCTTTCYTCTCCTCGCGACTTAAAACAAGTGTTTGAATAAGTTTATGTTGTTAGAACGATAAGTGGAATCTCTTTCTTTTGGAGGGTTCCAGAATTGATACAGTCATGTCATATATGAGTTTAAATCGCCAAATTTATATTTGTCTAGGGTAAGTTGGAGTGAATTCTAATATGGTAYAGGATCTACAATTATTAGTTCTAGTTCACATGCAAGTAGTGAYGGGATTTTGTTTAAGGCTTTATTTGATAACTCAATTCAATACTTAAAATTGAGTGAATCAAGTTTGTATGATAATCTAATTTCGGAAGGTCTTACACAGTAAGAGCTTGTTAATTAATTCTAAGAATACYAAGTGAWAATATTACYACTTAATATATTAAGACATTTCTAATTAGATTATCAAATTTAATATTCAGATTTAGGCATTACACTTCAGACTTAGGCATTAAGCTTCAGATTTAGAATTCACACTTCAATTTTATCAATTGAGACCTAACTCTTGATAGATAGCTAGACAGTTAAGAGAGCTACTTATAGCATTCATAAGATAAGGCCTCCCAGTCAGATAGCGATCGTAAGTCCCCCCATTTAATCATTTCTTTGGGAATTACGTATAAAAGAAAAAAGGTATAGTTGATCGATTGGCCTTTTAGCTTGGCATGTTGATGGAATAAGTGGTCTTCTCTAATTAGGGATCTTCTCRTGTACTTTCATAAAATATAGAAGAATATAATTCTCTTTCCCGAAATTCTTAAAGTAAGCCATAATTCCTAATGACGCAAGSAGTAACTATCAMTCTATCCCCAAGTCCAAGCATGGGAGGAGACTTTCCTGCTAACCCTAGTGACTTAGGGTCAGGTAACATACGATATTTAATTATTTTAAGCTCTYTCGTCCCATTCTCTAACTCCGTTAGCGAGAATAGGAAACTCACTAAGTATAGTCTCTAATGTTCCTTATCCTACCACCTATAGGCGGTCATCTYTAGTGATCTTGAATAGGGATCCTATTGTGATAAATAGAAAAGGTGAAGAAGATATGAATCAAATCTACAACTTATTATTTGACAGTAAATGCTTTAAATTAATTAAGTTATGACCAAATACTAATAACTTTATTATTATTGCAACTAGAAAACATTGAAGTCCTATCTTGTATGGAGTTCAAAATAAGGATAAAAAGGAAAAGAAAGAAAAGATGCCTTGTTTTTTAATTTATTTACAAAGACATTATATTTGCATACTCCTCCTTTACTATCCAATTATAATCCATTAAAAAAAGAATCAATTTCTTTAATAAATGTCTTGAATATGAATTTCAAGAAAATTTTACTTATTAGAATCTGATGTCCAATTATTCTTCTTCATCAATCTTTTACATTATTAAAATACATTATTTTTTTTCCATTTTCTTGATAAAATTCATGTTCTTTTCCTAAAAAATACTCGATTGGCAATATAACACGTGTACTCATTAAGTAGAATTCCCTCTGCCAACACAAGAGGTCTCCGGTTTAATACTTATAGGGCATTTATGTAAATCTCCTCTTACTTTCCTTCTGAAGAAATTTTAAGAAATATTAAAAAAAGAAAAAGTTTTTTTCTTAAATCCTTACCGTAGATGCGAACCCACCGAATTCCAGCTTCCCCCATCCCTGCAAATCAAACCGCGCGCCTCTCATCGTCTCGACGTAGTCTACCTTCACCTAGACACTCTCTCTTTCTCTTCACTACGCCTTCTGCAAAGTGAAAAGAAATATGCGTTGCCCTTTTCCGTCATTTTACTTTGCTCTTCAATCAGATGGCTCACAGTCCTCCAACATCCTCGTCTTCTTCTTCTTCCACTCTCTCCCACCATGTTGCCCACCCTACGCCCACTCGCACCGTAATATAACTGACCCTTCCTCTCACCCTTGTCCCTCTTTCTAGCCTTTTTCTAGGGTTTCTATCTCTATTTTACTTTCTCTCAATCGAAATTGGTCGCCTCCCGTCTCTATTTTTCTCTCCCCAAATTCTCGTCCTTCTCGTCTTGCCTCGAGCCCATCAAGGTCTTCAAGGTACTCTCCGATCCAGTCTCACTTTCTTCCTTATTCCCGTAGTATGTTTTTGTGTTTATTTGGCAAATGAAGGTGTAGTAGCTGTATTGGATTTTTCGTCATGGGTTTTCGAAATTTCTGTAATTCTTGTTCTGTTTATTGGTTTTTAAATTTTTTTCCTGTTTGTGGGTTTTGGGGAATTTTAACGTTTTTTTTGGCTTAATTTAGTTTTTCCGTTTGGGTTCTTTCATTGATGTTCGGGTTTGCAAACTTCTGATTTTTCCCCCTGTGATATATAATTTTGTTAGGAGGTTATGTGCGTGTTGGCCTTGAATGGCGATTGAGAAAAATAGCTTTAAAGCATCACGATTTGATCCTGAATTTTCACCGCGTAGTAAGGATACTAACACTATGTTGTCGAGCGAGGATGAGGAGTTTCAAAGACGAAATTCGGGTGCTGTCGAATCTGATGACGATGATGATGATGATTTTGATGACTGTGATTCGGGGGCAGGCTCCGATGACTTTGATTTGCTAGAATTAGGTGAGTCCGGGGAGGAGTTTTGCCAAGTGGGGGATCAAACTTGTAGCATTCCCTTTGAATTATATGATCTTCCTGGTCTGCGTGATGTGCTATCTATGGAAGTGTGGAATGAAGTCTTGACTGAGGAAGAAAGATTTGATCTTACTCAGTATTTGCCTGATATGGACCAAGAGACATTTATGCGCACACTGAAAGAACTCCTTACTGGTTGTAATTTGCATTTTGGAAGTCCTACTGATAAGTTGTTTGAGATGTTGAAGGGTGGTTTGTGTGAACCAAGGGTGGCATTGTATCGGCWGGGTTTGAATTTCTTTCAGAGGAGGCAGCACTATCATTTCTTGCGGAAGCATCAGAATTCAATGGTGAGTAATCTTTATCAGATGAGAGATGCTTGGACAAATTGCAGGGGCTACAGCATTGAGGAAAAGCTTCGGGTGTTGAACATAATGAAGAGCCAGAAGAGTTTGATGTCTGAGAAGATGGAGGAGTTAAAGAGTGACTCATCTGAGATGGAGTCGGGAGAAGGATTATGGACCAAAAAGGGAAAGGACCGGAAGCTAGGGCAGAAACTGACCCGTCAGCCTGGATATGGGATGAATTCAGCTGCAGATTTTCCCCATCGTGCTAAGCAAATTGCCTTAGAACCAGCAAAACATGGGAAGCAGAATCAGAAGGGAACACTAAAGTTAGGGGGTTCCAGGACTACCATGACCAAGGAGTTAACTGGCGGCTTTGCTTCAATTCATCATGGGATGGAAATGAAGCCTACATATGGTTCAGCATTATCTCTTTCTCGGCAAAATAGAATGGCTGGATATGACTCTGGGGCGGCATTTCACTTGAGGGATCAGATGATCGGTGATGAGGATGAGGAAGACTCGATTTATGAAGTGTCTGTTCATAGAGACCAGAACTTCTTGCGGTCTGGGGCACTGAGTAAAGCTGGAGCACTCAAAATGGGAAAAAGACATGAAGGTTTGAGAGGTGAAGAGTATAGTGACAGTTATATGGGATTGTCTAAGAATGAGTTTCATGCATATGGCAGGAACAAGCCTGTCAACCAATTATCTGATATCAAGGTATTAACTTCAAAGCCATCTAATGCTAGAAGCTCCTATGACTTTGGGAAAAAAGCAAAGAATGTTGGAAATTTTCAGCCATTTCCTGCTGAAGAACAGATGAAATATGGAAAAGGCCGGGTTCCAAATTTGTCACTCAAAGGAAGTGAAATGGAGATATTGGATGCAAATGAACCCCTTTGGCTTGGTACAGCGCAAGGAGAACCCTTTACTGCTGAGCAATCATATAAATATGGTGACTGGAATCCCAAAAGTAAGAAGTGGAAGATGGGTAGAGACTCACCTGAGGTCAGAGTTAGTGAACCATTATTTGATTCAGAGTGTAGGGGAAAGCCATTGCAAGAAAGATTCAGAGTGAGTTCTGTACAGAATGGAGGACGAGATGTAGGAAAACTTAAAGGAACAAGGCGTTTTGCAAAAGGTGATGAGACAGAATCAGATTCATCAGAACAAATTGACGAAGATGAGGATGATAATCCTCTTTTGAGGAGCAAGTGGGCTTATCCTAGTGGCATTTCAGAACTAAAATCTGGGCATGGTTCAAAGAGGGCTAAACTTGCTAAGAAAGATGCAAAAGATGCTATATGGGCTCTTGATGGATCATCAAACTCATCAAGGCATATGACTGATTTTACTGAGCATCTACGGATGATAAAAGATGGGAATCCCAGCCGGAGAGCAGAGCAGAAAGGCAAGTTTCATGATATTGGACACCTGAATAACTCGTCTGCTAGAGATTTTGATGATAATTATTACTCTGGATCTGGAAGATTAACTCATGAGGATGATAGGCAACAAAATTTCAAGTTAGGCAGGAATGGCCATATGCAACGGGACCAGGGTGAATTCACAATTCCCACATTGAAGGACCACAATGTAGAGAGGAGGAGGAAAGGGGAATTTGGCAATGAATTTGGTGTTCCTCAATCAAATTTTTCACAGGATTATGATCTGGACGAGGATGATGATTCTATCCGGATAGTATCGCTGGCACGGGATCCCAGGGTTTCTGCCAAGTTTGCGAAGAAAGGTCAGATACTTGAAACATATTCTGGTGATCATCAGGAAAGATCTGATTCCCAGCTAATTGGATGCAGCACCATCTTGAAGAAGCGGAAAGTGAAGGATGATGTGGCCTACATGAATGATAAGGGTCATAAAGAATATTTACATTCTGATAGTCAGTTGCAAGCAGATGATACTGACTCCTCAAAGAAACGAGGAAAAAGGAAGTTGGAGGATAGCATTGAAACTTTAGAGAAGGGATTGAATGAAGCACCTACAGAAATTGAAGTAGAAGATGTGGAGCCGGATAACAAGCAACAGAAAAAGCCATTTACTTTGATTACACCCACAGTTCATACTGGCTTCTCATTTTCAATAATCCATCTTCTCTCTGCAGTTCGCATGGCAATGATTACTCTGCTTCCTGAATATTCTTTAGAGGTCGARAAGCATGTTGATAAGAATGAGGATGAACAGAATGGTGAAAGCGAAGAGATGAATCATAATGGCACAAACGGGAATCTTGCACCTGGAGAATTGGATGTGAATACATCAGCAGCTTCCACACCAGTGAAAGTCCCCTCTCTACCTGTCCAGGAACTTGTTAATCGGGTTCGATTGAATCCTGGAGATCCCTGTATTCTTGAAACTCAAGAACCACTTCAAGARTTGGTCCGAGGTGTCCTTAAAATTTTTTCATCCAAAACAGCACCTTTAGGGGCAAAAGGTTGGAAGCCGCTTGTAGTTTATGAAAAGACAAACAAAAGTTGGTCCTGGATTGGCCCTGTAAACCATAGTCTGTCAGATTCTGAGGTTGTTGAGGAGGTGACCTCTCCAGAGGCATGGGGTCTTCCTCACAAAATGCTTGTCAAGTTAGTTGACTCATTTGCCAATTGGCTAAAAAATGGTCAGGAGACACTCCAGCAAATAGGAAGCCTTCCTCCCCCACCTTTGACYCTCATGCAATTCAATTTAGACGAGAAAGAACGGTTCAAAGACCTGAGAGCTCAGAAGAGTCTCACTACCATCAACCCAAGCTGTGATGAAGTGAGATCTTATTTCCGTAAAGAGGAAATCCTTAGATATTCAATTCCAGATAGAGCATTTGCTTATACAGCTATTGATGGTAAAAAATCAATTGTTGCCCCCTTGAGAAGGTGTGGTGGCAAGCCAACATCGAAAGCTCGGGACCACTTTATGCTAAAGCGTGATCGTCCTCCCCATGTTACAATTCTTTGTCTCGTGAGAGATGCTGCTGCGAGATTGCCCGGAAGCATTGGAACCAGAGCAGATGTTTGTACATTGATAAGAGATTCGCAGTATATTGTTGAAGATGTATCTGACACGCAAGTTAATCAAGTTGTCAGTGGAGCACTAGACCGTCTGCATTATGAACGGGATCCTTGTGTGCAGTTTGATGGGGAGAGAAAACTATGGGTTTATTTACATAGAGAAAGAGAAGAAGAAGATTTTGAGGATGATGGAACATCATCCACTAAGAAATGGAAGAGGCAAAGAAAAGAAGCGGCTGAGCCGTTGGACCAGGGATCAGTAACTGTTGCATTTCCTGGGCCTGGAGAACAAAGTGTTTTTGATCTAAGCTCTGATCTAAATGTTGAACCTTCATGCACGGATGATGATAAGAAGCCAGAGCTTATGTACTCTGATGACAGGGATAATGTGGAGGAAAATGCGGAGAACAGTCATGAAAATGAACTAGTTGTTGATCATGGTGGTCCTACCCCGATGGTTTGGGATTCTCTTGGCTTGAATCCCATGGAAGAGAACAAATTGCTATGTCAAGAAAATTCTACTAATGATGATTTTGATGATGAAATGTTTGGTAGAGAGCCACCTGCTTAATTATTGGAAGCAGCAATCAGGTGTGAAGAGTTCATCCTTTTGTTTTTAGGACCTCAATATTATATTAACTTCTTACTCACAAATATCTTAAAGGTGTGCTTTTTCATTTAGCATATCCTCCTTGGTTATTTTCTTGTAAATAATTTTTTTTAGAAAAATAAACTCAATATGGTTTCATAAGATCTTGAAGCATTAGATCTGCTTTATTAATAATTTGTCTCTTGATATCTTCTGTATAATTCATTTCGTAGTTGCTGGAATCCTTCTTTTTATCTTTATGCTACTTACTTATGTTATGGGATTTTAAAGCTTCATATATTGTTATAACTATGAGAAACTTTGTAATCCTTCATAGGAAATTGTTTTATTATTGCTAAAAACAAGAATAAGCAATTTGTCAAGTTTAATTATTGAAAGTATGTTTCATTTGGGTAGTAGTCGCCTCCTTGTGTCCTTTTGCCAGATCTGTAATATTGAATTGTTGTCAAATAGTTTTTCATTTTGGATAGATATTTTTGGACTAAAACTCAAGATATCATAAAGTTTTGATTTTCCTTTTACTGGGTATTGAATAGCATTTGCCCTACTCCTGACTTGAGTTTATTGCTTGTAGGTTAATCATAGAGATCTGCTGTATCTGCTTTGTTTTCCTGGAGGATGTTTTGTAGGTTCTAATTTTACGATGCTGTGAACATTTTGCATTTAAGCTGGCCATTTTCCATATGCACTTGGGGAAGGATCTCATGTCTGCTGATATATTACTTTCTCCCTGTGTAATTTGATAGCTCATTCCAGTAGTCGKCCTGCTTATCCATGGTTCTTTAGCCCCTTAATTTCTTTTTCAATTTCACTTAAAAGTACTCTCCAATTGGTTAGGGACATTTGGYATATTGGAACAGGGTGCGTCTCTAAGGTACCACAGGATTCCAATAGGACAAAAGAACCTTCTTTTGTGAGAGAACAGGGATTCCAATGGAACTTGTGATGTATGTTAATTGACATCTATTGGGAATTTATTTTAGCACTTTTGACGTGCTGTGTGGGAAAAGAAATGACATGGGAATTACTGGCTGCAATTTTTCTTTTGGGGTTTCTTACTGATTCATCTTTGCATTAGGAGTTACTGGCGTTAACTGAATCCAGTATTGCCTAGTCAATTTGGCAGTACCTTGAAGCCTTTTGCTATTTTCTCCCCTCGTGTAAAAACAAGGCTAGAGTTCAGTACTCTCTGTTTAGGTAGAGGACTTTAGGCTGAACATAAGTTACTCTTTAGGGAAAGAGCTAACTGGTATTGTAGTGTGATATCTTGTTTTCGCTGGTAGTCTTCTCGTGAAAACTTTTCGTTAATAAGGGCATGATGTGTTAACTAGAAAAAACCATGATATCGGGGCATAGTAAGGTTTTTGTGGCTATTTGGGAAAAATGATTACTAAATAAGTTCCGTGTGTCATCATAGGCCCCAAAACTTATGTTTGGGAGAACATTTCACTATGTATAAGTGACCACCTTAGCCTACTGATTAAGGAGGTTAGTAACCTGACTGGTGTTGGTGGAACTCCCATCCCTTTAAATTGAGGATACTCCTCGAAGTTAAGATGAAAAATGTGTTTATTTTAAGACACTCAAATAAAAATCTGAACATTCAATTTTTGGTCAGGCAGAGTATGTTGCTCTTGACATACTAATTTTGGATTACAATTGGCCAAAATGGAGTTGGGGATATTTGAACTGCAAACACTTGGATTCATTTACATTAGAAAATTACAAAGAATCAGTCAGTGGAAATCTCTAAAGATGTCTATAAAGGTACCTTGTAGAATCACTCAATCTATTGATATCTCTGAAGACCTCATGGCTGATGATTAGGAATGCTAGAGTTATGTGCTCTAACCCTTGCTACTTGATGTTTGCTATCCTCAATTTTTTTCTTTCTTTGAGTCAGATCTTACTCTTATCTACACCCAGAAATATTATTACATATGAGCTCTATTTGTTTCAATTCCTTGGAATAACAAAGTACTGTTTTACATGCAGGCTGAAGGACATGTATTTTTTAGTCATATCATCATTGAGCCTTATTGTGTGTGCTGAGGTGTGATGGTTCACATGTAAATTGATTTWAGTGCAACTGTAGACTAGTGTCTTGATGAAGCCCAAGAAACTTGTATATTTCAGGTGATCATCTCATGCTTCTACAACGTGCTGCATAAAATATCTCCATTTTCCGTTTTCTTTTCCCTTAAAAAGAATAGATATATAGTTTACATTTCTTCTGATGATAACAAGCTGAAGTTTGACATTTGTACATAGACATAATTAGATGAGATAATCTATAATTTCTGCAACATTTTTTGTGTATGTGTTTCTTGTGGACTTGTTTTTCCTGAATAGTTGATCTCTGTAATCTATATCAGGGAATATCTTCAACCAGAGTATCTATTCTTGTGTCTGGCTATTTTCTGGAATATGTTTGTTCCTGCATAAGTCATATGCATATCTTACATTTCTCCAGTGTTACCTGCATGCTTCTTCTTGGTTAGACTAAAGTCAGATTTTGTGAGTGATAGGGAAGTGGCATGGATTTGTATTATGACCGCGTGTTGGGAGGGGGGTGTACCTGAACAGAACTGGGCCCCTTAACCTTCTCCCAGTTAAAATCTCCTGTCCTTCGCGGTGTTTGTATTTGTTCACGGAGGCTGGATGTTTTGGTTTCATTAGAAGTGCTCCTTTGTTGCGTGAGGAGCAAGAGAGGGAGGAGTATCCTACTTGTCTGGTGACTTGCTTGCCTTGGATAGAATGAAGGTAGGAGCGGCTCCTTATTAGATAATTCTCGCAGGAAGAGTGTCAAAGGGAAGGAGGATGCCTTTTCTGGACATTTCACATTGTCATCCTGGACATGCTTGGAAATTCTTAACCCATTTCTTGTGTTACATTCATTTTTTGATCTGATTTAGATAGATGTCTATCGGTTTGATCAAATAAATCACATTCATTTTATATAAGAACTATGGGCACAATGTATAGATATCTGGAGGGTACATACAAATAGGGCATTATGTGAACTCCAAAAGAGTTTTGGGCAAGCAGARATTGAACTCCAAGTGATCATTCACAGTGACGTAGTTAATTTCTTGTATATATAATAATTAATAGAGAGAAATCATTAGTTGTAAAACATAAATGAAATGGTACATGCATAATATCACTCAAAAATATTACTCATTCATATAGCTCTCTATGGAATTTCAAGGATTGAAACTCCTTAATTTCTTCCTCAGGAAAATAAATGAACATATCTAATGTAATATGAGTACCTCCGCAATGGAAAGATGACGAAGGAAAATACTTAGCTGACTCTACATTCTCTGTACATTGTGTATACTGGTAGGGTTCTATTTCATCCTTCAATTAATAGCAGTGAGGGGAACTCTCGAATCTCTCAAGGAATGTGCTGCAGCCTCAAGAATATGCTGCTTTACATCTCCGTTTGCTTGCTTTGATGATTTTGCATCCCAAAATGTCTTCAATAATTCATCAAAAGAAGGAGTTCTCAATTCTTCAATGGAACCAATACTTGGTAGATTGTATGGCCTCCTACGTGGCGTCGAGCATGATGGTTCATCAACCTATAAAAGGAACAGTGAATGAATCAGGTAAGTTTGATTRCTTCAAAATGTTCAGTAACCATTGTATAAACTTAAATCTTCTTACCAAGTACTCTTCTAGAAGGCATTTTCCTGCGACTTCTGTGATTTCCACGATCCTGTGGTAGTGGCCGCTCTTCAGTTCCCTCAGCTCTCCACAACAAGGAACGATCATGGAATCGAGATTTCCACATGCATCATTGTCAAGTTGTAGTGAATCTGCAAGAGATTGTTTGGTGTATGAGCCTTTTGAAGACAACACAATGTATAACCCAAACATTTAAAAGCTAAAATTAGGCAACTCACGATCAATGGAAGAAAGGAGATTATTGCTTGCAACATCACCATCTTCAAGCGCAGATGATACAGCAGAAAAAAAACGAGTACGCAATGTTTGATTGGCATCCAATCCACCCCTGTAGAAATAAAAGCCATTCTCATCCAATAAACATTAATTTCAATACTTAAAATCACCATCTGAGAAGCATCGAGTACTAACCTAACGATTTCATCCACAGAATCAACATTACTCTTTTCTAAATCGAATAAGGATTGTTGTGCATTACTCCATTGCTGTGCCCCCAACTTTGCCTTTTGCAAACTGAAAAAAAACACAATTTCGTAAAGAGACAGAAGCTAACGCATTGTCACTACAAAAACAGTACTAAGATCTGCTAAATGAGTAATATAAGTTTTGATCTTAAACAAGTATAATTGTCTATGCAAACCAGTTCTGAAGAGTCTCTTCCATTTCTTTCCTTCCACTCTCCACAGCAGCGTTGTCCTCAAGATAATGGGACCCAGCCTTCTCCATATAATTTGTCCATTCTGTCCTCACAGAAGAAGTTGAAAGTTGCATTGTTGACATCTCTTGCTGTAATTGGTTAGTTCTACTGGCTGCACTCTCCCGGAGGCTATTAATTGTTGTCTCAACCTAGTGCATAAATATATATCAACTTTATTGGCCATTAATACGAGATTAAGCAATGGGATAAAAAATATTTTGCAAATACTGTTGTTTGAAAGTAGTAATAAACACAAACAAGAGTCCTTTTCGAGGTTTGACAAGAAAAATGGTACCGTGGAAAACTAAAAGCATGGATCTAGCTAACGGTTTGATATGAAACAACAAAAGCCAACTCTTTAGGAAGCAATCTAGAGCCGAGCAAGAAGAATAGAAGGCTGCAATAAATTTTAAGTTGCCAAATAGGAATTCTTATAGCTCCAAAACCAGCAAAATGATTACATGAGAGCAGCTTGGCGCAGGTCCTGTTTCACATAGTTTGTTCACACAAGTTGCAAACTAATATCTTCATTGACCCATGAAATATAATAAAGTACATYCAGACTAGTTTTGATGGGATATTACCAAACTGTTTGTGAATATTTTGAGTCAGAAGGATGCAAATTACGTTTTGATATCTCATTTATGGAGGATCTACTAGGAATAATTTATTCAGGTAGTTACTCCAGTAAGCATGACCTCAAGAACATGTGATTGATGATTATCAATTGAAGTGGATTTCCATGAGACAACCTTGAAGAAATCATTTGGTGAGTCTAACTAGAACACTCCAGGGACATAATGTAGTACAATCTGGTTTCTCAAACTTTATTCTCAGCCTGTCATATCCAATTGAGTAACAGTAGATATAAAGTTTCCATGTGAATTTTCTATATAGACACATACCAGTCGTTTCTTCCTAGCATTTGAACTAGCAAGAAGCTCAGCCACTTTCTCTAAGAGTTSGCTTTCTTCATTGGCAGCGCACTCCTACGGAAAAGTGAGATGTTCAGCATATGGGTAAGGCATTGTATTAAAATGCAAAAACCATAGTCTCAGGTTGAGAAATCCAATCACCTCAAACTTCTTTTCAAAATCAGATAATTTTTTATCATTGATAGATTGTGCTTCTTCAACAATTTGGCCTAATTTTGATACATGTAGGTCTAGGGTCTTGAAGAAGTTCACAGTTATCTGAGAAATTGACCTAGTAGTTRTGACAGCTCTGCTATGGGCCTGCAAAAAATGTCCATCTTATTGTGCTTGAATCTTTTCAAATTGGAAAAAAGAAAAAGAAAAAAAAAGGGTATGAATCCAAGCACATCCATCAATTTCGTAAGCAAATGCAAACCTGACGTTGCTGCTCTGCAAATGCATTCAGTTTATTCTCCTGAATGTGGAGATTATCTTGAAGGTCATTAAGCAGGGTATCAGCCTCTGAAGCAATCSCCTTGAAAAGCTGCAAGAAATGAAAAGAGATTAACAAAAGCTTGAAAAGAAAAAATCACAGCAATATTGCCCAAGTTTGCAAGAGATACATACCTCGCCTAAAGCAGATGAATGCTCGATGACTTTAGAATTTAGGTGCCCAAACGTTGACTCTGAATTACTGTTAAGCTCCTCAGCTAAATCATCCAGAGCTTTTATGCCAGAACCATACATGGTTTTCAACTTCTCCAGGCGGGTACGAAGCTCTTCAGTAGCCTACCAGAAGACCAAAAGTTACAAATATGTTGGCTTAAGGCAGCAACAGGCATCTGCTGTCCTATATAAACACAATACCTGTGTCTTTGTGGACACGAAAGATTGCATATCTTCCTCCATCTCCTTTAATTGTTGCTCTTGTTGTGTTGTCGATGCTGCCACTGTCTTATGCAATATGTCAAGCTGTTGGGTTAAGTGGGATTGGAACTTCTGGATAAGAATTCTGTTTCCATCTTCAATTTTGTCCTTGCGCTCTAGAATATTTGAAAAAATGAACGTTAACACAACATTTACAGAGGCTCTGCTATATTATATCCATTGTATGAAGATTTCATCCACCTACCAATCTTGGCAAACAAGTTAGAGACATCTGACGTCGCATTCTCTAGTTCTGATCGCAGTTCAAATGCCCGCTCAATGAGTGCTTTCTCTGATAGAAAAAGACATGTGATGTAACGATGATTATTTCTATATGGTAGGTAGCCCATGCAACTTAGACATGTGAGGACCCTTGTAAATGTGAATGATATATTAAACCCAATGGAAAAAGGTTGTAAATGTGGAAAGAAAAAAAAAATGACGGAAACAAAAGATCATCAGTGGTGCAGCTATGCGATGCTCCGTTAAAGTGATGTGGCCCGCTGCCAAATTGAATATTATAGTTGTACAACAGAGGTGTGTTCTAAAGAGACAAGGTCAGAAGGAATGTCATACACTCAAGTGTATATTGCAAATGTTAAATGCTTTCAACTTGACTTCTTTTGTTGAGAACATTGGAGCAGATGGAATTGTATTAGCTTATGCAGTTTTAGGTTACAGGATTTGGTAGTTTAAGCACCCTAGAAAGAAAATAGAAAATAAATACATGCTCAAGGAAGGAAAGGGCATATATTACGTCAGATAAAAAACACAGAGAATGTAAAAGTGGCCTTACCTGACTTGAGAAGATTGGATATTAGATATTCCTTTTCCTTTATCGTCGCATTAGCCTGTCTATATCGTTCTTCAAGATCAGCCAGAGCATGTTCAGTCCCCTGAAGCTTTTTCTGAAGTACAAGAGAATAGCCACATAAATTAGAAACAAAAGAAAATAACACAGGGAACTATTTGCCATTGATAGAGAGTTAATTTGAGGTTACCTCAGTTTTATCAAGTTTATCACCTAATTCTGCTGTCAACTGCTGTTCAGATTTGTAAAGTTCCTGAAGCTCGACAAGTTTCTGCACACAAAACGCAGATGTAACCACTTGATAATTAAAATTATCACCAGAATTCCAGAGTCAAAATTTTCTACTTCAAATATACCTTGTCCTTGGACTCCGAATCAAGCTCCATGCGCTCCATCTTCTCCGCCATTGCCTGAAAATTTGGCAAATGAATATGGTTATAAATTCGGATGTAAATTCTGGGAAACTTGCATTTCTTATCAGTCTGAAAGGCAGCACCTTTTTCTCTGCTTCATCCTGCAGATAACGATCTCTTGGTATATAAATTCCATTCTTTTCTCTTGCAGCATACACCTCTGACAGAGCCAAAAAGAAAAAAAAAAACATTAAAACCCATGTTGCTCCTATGCTTAACCAGAGCATATAATGCGTTTATACATAAACCAAGAGGGAGAGGAACCAAGTAACCTTGCTTCAATCGGTCAATTTCAGAGTATAGATCTTTGATCATAGCTGATTTCATCATCTTCTGATTAATCTGCAACGGAAACAAATGAAAGTCTTTCTAGTAGGTTCTGGTAAGAGAATGGTCCTTTGAAGGAAGAACCAGGTAGAAACAAAATAAAGGAGGATTAGCAGCAACGTTTAGTGGCTTTAAAGTGACCAGACTACTGACCTCTGGTTTGTTCTTTATATTTTTGGCACGATGAGCATAGTCTAGAGTGTTGAGCGACTCTTCCAGACAATGGATTGAGGGTGCTATTGTGGCGATTATGCATGTCTTTGTTTTTCCTCCCAATGAATCTCTCAACAGCCTTGTTAATTTGCTATCCCTGATATCCCAAATAATAATTCTTACAGATAATTTCCAAGATCATCATGTATTCAAAATTCAAGGGAAAATAATTTGAATGTACCTATATGGTACATGACCAGAGTGATCAACCAAAGCATTTATGACCCGACCAAGAGTAAGTAAGCTCTTGTTGATCTCACCAGCTTCCCTTGCTCTTCCCTGAAGAAATAGATATTTTTTAGCCAATATCAGAACATTTACTGTCAACTTATGATTGTAGGCGTGCAATTGGAAAACTTTAGTTTACTCCAATAATTCGTATACTAGAGATTTTCCAAGCACATTTTGACACCATGCTCCTCCTGATCACAGAAATTTCAAAAAACAAATGGAAAATACCTTCCCTAGCTCCCAACCAAGGAAACACACACATACAAAGAGTGAAGTACTAATAATCATCAGTGATAAATCCTTTTATTTTCCTCACCTCTCTAGCACCAGAGCGGGAAATATTCTCAGAACCAGCTAGGTCAACAAGATTCAACTTCCCACATTTAATCATTTCCTCTCCTTCGGGAGTACATTCCTTGATATGAATAGTGATAGAAAATATTGAGTGAGAACGGCTGCTCTGTTTGTTAAGAAGAGTCTCTGCCGTACGTCTTTTAGCAGAACCTTTTTCTAAGATCTTGTATATTTCGTTTGCAGTACATACTATCTCCTCTTCCAAGCCTCTAACAAAAACTCCACCTTTCCCATCCTCCATGAGGGCTATTGGTTTCTTTGATTTGTCATCTACAAATTTTGAGCATTCTTCAGGAGCCAAGAGATCGGTTATTTCCTCATTGTAGAGCTCTAGAAATGTTACTTTCATGCTGTATTCAGCATGTTGAGCTTCTAAAATATCAAAAATTTGCTTAACAGCTCTTGGAATTACACCTGCATCACTTGGAAATTCCCCATTCTGAAGGAGTGAAATGTCAAACCACTAGTACATTAATAAAAAAATGTAAGAAGTATACGACAATCAAAGAAAAATCAGACCTTTTTTCTTCCTCCTCCTTCCATTGTGTAAGTCTTTCCYGTTCCAGTCTGCCCGTAGGCAAAAATTGTGCAGTTATAGCCCTCTAAGACTTCAAAGACAATAGGGCATACCGCTTGATCATACAGGTCCTTTTGTCGGGATGTTGGACCAAACACCTAAAAGAAAATCTCCCACATACTTTAGTCTCAGATATCAAGTGCCAAAAACAAAGTTAACTACTGAAAGAAGTTGAATAGAAAATAAGACAATTTCCAAACATATTATCGGAAAATTTTCAGCACAGCATCCAGTTCATAGAACGCGAGTGAAGAATGGATTCCTACAATGCATTCCTCATCTATTCCAGAATCTTTTTTTTTTTTTTTTCTTTTTTCTTATCATTCTAGATGCTTAATCCATTTCCACAAACAAATTTGATGACAAATTAGGCTAAAGAAATCAAACCTTATCAAACACAAACGTCCTATCAATCTGCTTATTAGCTATATTCTGAACGGCAGAGATTTCTCTTCTGTTCTCATTGCAAGATATTACCACTGGCGTGTGCAACCTCGTCTCATCCTCACTCAGTGGCCTGCAAATCCCACAAAGCAACTTCCACCAATCATTAACTCAATACTAGATTTGATCAGTTTTTATCTTTTCTTCCACATGGGAATAAATTTGATTGCTTCGTGTCAAATAAACTCACCTGCAACGTACAATGACCTGAACATTAACGCCTTTTTCTTTATCATGCTTTCCGCTCATACTCCCTTCTCCCGATCGTAGATCTCTAGGGGCCTTATCGCTCGACCGCGGAGTTTGTGCTGGCGATAGTGAAATCAATCCACCTCCACCTCCACCTCCTCTTCTCTGTTGCTGTGACTCCATTGCTAGAGCTCAAACTCAAATCCAGTAAAACAAATTTTCGTTTTTTCCTCCTAATCAAACCTGTGATTATAGTACAGTTAGCTGAGTAACAAGCATCAAATCAACTCGTAGAATCAATTCAAAGCCTGACACTCGAATCTGACTAGTCAAAAACTTCCATTCTTACAACGAACYTAACCAAACTGATCTCGCAGACAGAATGTAGTTTCAGAAACATTATGAAATCAATCTAGACAAAGGATCAAATACTAAAGACTTCTCTGAGTATAAAAACTTACTGTGCTTATCTATGAGATAAACTGGTCAAAGTTAAAAACAAATCGATAAAAACAGAGAAATCAATCAAAAAGAAAAAGTTTTTGAGCATTTACAATATCTAGCAAATGTACGGACATACAATGATGTATATATAAATCGTACATTCTCCTGAGGACAAAGAATACTTACAGTGAGAGAGAGTTATATTGCCGGCAGCAGACAGCTTCAAATTGTTCTACAGAATATTATATACTGAAATGTCAATAGATATAGACTGAGAGCTATGAGATAAAGAGAAACAGCGTGTGAGTGTGTGTAAATTTTAGAGGGAGAAAGTAGAGAGACAATATAGAACCTAGAGAGAGAAGTTTAGAGGATTTGTGAGGTAAAAATAAAGAGAAAGCTCAGAGTGGTGGAGGTGGGTGAGAAAGAGAGAGAGGAGAGAGAGAGTCCAATGAAGAACGAAGCTCAAAATATGGCCGTTACGGGGCGTTTGAAATTTTTTAAGGGGAGAGTTTGAACAGAAATGTGGGATGACATTGACGGCGACGGCGTTAGTAGCTTTTTTACGCCACAATTTCAAAAAGGTCCTCATAATTACGATGTTTACTTAACCGGTCCTCTCATTCATTAATTGTTTCGCGATAACTCCCCAGATGATAAATTTTATGTGTCAATTTTCTAAATTGAACTCTTAGCTTTTAAAGATTAATACAAATTTAAAATAAATAAAAACCCATTTGCTTTCTCAGATGCAGTTCGATATAGCTCATACACCTAATATTAAACACAAAATTCAATAAATAAAATAATAGACATAAATTAAAAATATTTATAAAATTAATTTATGTATATTCAAAAGTTCTATTTCAAAATACAATTTCGTCATGTTACAAATTAAATAAATTATTAGAAAATATTCTCTCAAATATTAAAAGAGACATCTTCATAATATTATTATACATAAATTTCTTTGAATTGTAATACAAAAATTAATTTTAATAAACATAAATTTCAAGTAATTTGGATCCATCATATATATTAAATGGTAAATATATTTCATCATGTCTTGGCACGGATTCAATTTGGGGCACATTGATGCATTGTTTTGACTTGCTATTGAGGACAAATCTATAACTGTTAGAGAGTTGATTTGTAATACTTTAGAAACTAAGGGCTCATTATAAATAACTCCATATTGTGAGGAGTCTTTTGGAATTAATACCCTTTGTGACCGTTATAAAATAGACAAATTCAATAAATCTTCTGAAACCGATATTATCACGAGACCCCCAAAGTAGCCACCATTAAAATCCTAGTAATTAACATGTTTTTTTATTTATAAATAAGCGGCCACTTCATTTTTTTTTATCAGGATAAGAGGTTAAGTTTGTCAATATTACTCTTAAATTAAATTTAAAATAATTAAAAGATTTATATCATTCACACCTAATCAACGTATTTTTTAACTTTTTAGTTAGAAGAATACTTTTGTATTGTAATAATCAATCAGGATAATAATTAAGAAATAAATAAAATCACGTGCATATTGCAACTAAATATAAATTTAATAAATTTTTATATAAATAAGAGGARGAAAAAATAATTAAATAAAAAATTTATTATTTAATCAATTGAATTATCGACTATATCGCAATAATGTAAACATAGAATTTGATTGGGTGAGTGAGGAAGAGAGGGCCTATGGAATTTGTCGTATTTATAAATTTCTTTGACATAAAGGCCGTTTGGATTGATTTTTGAATTTGGAATTTATTAGGCTCTCTGCTTACCTAAGCATATAGTATTTGTTTATACGGCAAGCTCAATTCCAAATCGAGCGGAGTAAGTTAATATTTTTCTCTTTCTTTTTTGTTTTTTTCTTTTCAATCGTTGCTTGGGGTGGCGTGGTCGCATGGTTTTGTGGTTCTTTTTTCTTTTTAATTAATTTATTATTGAATAAATTAWTTATTTGATTATGGAAATGGGATAATTTTGAAGATATTAGTGATATTTTTGATTTAGTTCAGATGAGCTGATGCATTACCTCATTTAATTTAAAGGAGTGGCTAAATTTACGATTTTGAATATCTCAATATGTTGTCTATCACATATTTTATATTATTTCAATTAACACA
>MEJB01000004.1:1104109-1159178 GCA_001752375.1 Rhazya stricta | reverse complement strand
CATATATTAGTTGACGTTTACATTTAGTTCTATTCTGAGTAAACTAAGCTCATATCTTTATTTAGATAATCATTCTCTAATAAGGGCAGGTTAAATCTAGAATTCTTTTATGTGAGCTTGTTCTCCAATAGGCACGAACTGTGTTTATTTTCATGAGAACTCATGTTACAGTACACTTACACTTTATTACATTATATCTCTCGATTTCGATCTTCTGTATTGTCTTTAACGATGTTACCGTTAGTCGGCGTTGATATAAGACAATTCGTCTAATCAACTCTACCACGAAGACAAAACGAAGGATGTCATACCCCTTTCTGGATATATGTATATATACGATATATGATCTGGATATTGGAAGAAAAAAAAAAACCGTAATAAATAATAAACAAAGTGTTGGTATACCTTATACTAATCTGACTAAAAGCTCACTATATTTATTTTTTATTTTAATTTATAAATCATTTGATAACTTAGCTATATAATTAAGCTACGATTCTTATTAAAATCTCTACCGTATCACAGAGTTTCTAAATTTACCTTTAAAGAAGGAGATGAAGTTGAAATTTTCATGTGAGATGTGTAACTACTTTATAATAAGCACTGACTTTTTCAATAAAAGAAATCTTGGTAGCACAGAGATGAACATGCACTTTGAAACTGACTGTCAGTGCATATTTTTGTATTGTTTATTACTTGGGGCATACGCTACTCATATGATTCCTACACTTTACTTCTCTTCTACTACTTTCTTTCTTTCTTTGCCAMAAGAGGAGAGGATCTTTTTCTGYCTCTTTCATAACCAAGAGGTTTCTATTCTCCTCTTGCTATTATCCACTTTGCTTTACTCTTCTCAACTGCATACAGAAGAAAAAGAGCTACTAGTCTCTACAGATTAATTGGTTCAATTGCAAAATTTAAGTTTGAAATAACTTTCTCTTACTATGACCTGAAATGTGGGGGGTTTTTGAATCCTGGTAGAATGAGCCATGCGCAGCATATTCCTGATTTATATCCTCTATGATTTATATCGTATGTTATCTTGAAGAAAAAAAGCTACTAGCTACCCTTCTAGGCCAATCAAGATTGTCCATAGCTAGTAACTATTGATGATTTTGTTATCGAAATATTATAAGTTAGAAAAAGCATTAAATTGGATTTTTTTATTATATTTCTTGTTATATACTCTTTTATATGCTAATCAAAGCTTACTGTGTATACATATTTACTCCTCCTACACATTTTCTCCCCTATCTTACGAGTCTTATATGTATATACACGTTATACTATGATTGGTATAGCAAAAAATACTCCTTTATTTTAAATAAATGTCTCTTTTACACATTTCAATATAAAGAATAAAAAAATTCAATTTAATATAATATTTACAACATTCCACTTTACGAAAATAATTAATAATCCATTAGTCAATTTAATTTTCTTCAAAATCATTAAATCCTTTTCCTTGAGACATTTATAAAAGAGTGAAGATGCATATATTAGGAAATGTAAGATTCAAAACTTAATTTTAAATAATTTAATGATTTTGCAGGCTTTACCCCACAAAAATAGTAGTAAATGGATAAAAGAAATTCTATAGCTTTCATAGAAAATGACAATCAATGACAGAAGAAGCCTCCGGGAGTTGAGCCTTTTGGGTCGTACTTCTGTATACACGTTTTGTTCCATTCACGAAATCTATTCATTATGCCTTAGGCAGAATTGGCCCAACACTGGACTCATCAATATTATGTCACACAAGAAGATTTTAAAGGATAAAATAATCACACATCGAATACTACTGGAGATATATAAACTCCCTCTAAGTCCTTTAGTCCAAGTAACACTTTGGAACTTTAAGTTAGATTTTCTTTGATATATGTTTCGATTAATATAATTAAATAATTAATAGATTTTAAATTCTTTTACTTATTAATATCAAATTCTTAGCATGAAATATCTGATTTTTAAAGGGTGTGATTATTTTCAATCTGATATTCCCAATTTTGAAATTGTTAATATTATTTTTTATTTTATTTTTTAATTATATTAATCAAAATACAATATGTATATAAATATATTTTTAAGATCGAAGAGAAAATGTATTGAAACGCTTAATGATATATACACGTCGTGTTTTGATTGATGGTATGAAGAGCATATCAGAAAATATAGTAGATAAGTGTATTAGAAGATCTTTAAGTTGGAATTCTCTTTACAAATAAGTCGTGATTAGAGATCTTTTAATATAGGTTCTGCTATATAATTCTTTACTACATCCATTTGAGTATAACATATATATATAAATAAGTTATATGCACATATATATATTGTAATTTAATTAATATGACAAAAAATATATAATATGAAATATATTAGAATATTCAAAATTAAAAGTAAGTTTGAGAGGTTGGAAAGTTGTTCTTTGTGGGAGTGTCCATTGTGTAGATAGACCAAGTACTAAACGCATGTAGTCACATGCATTTGGACCCAAATTGGTGGACGGTCCCTTTTTGTACTTCCAAAAGATGCTTATTTAACAATGCTGCATTGAAGATAATGAAAGCTAGGACACCAAATTCACATGGATTTGGGAACACAGAAGCCAAGAGTCCAAATTAACAAGACTTGGATACTCTTAAGGATGCCGAAGCAATCTCCKAAGTTGCTTGGAAGCAAAAATGGAGAAATTGTCCATAAAATTGAGATTTCATAGAAATGGCCACCCTTCTCTTAAAATTGAGAAAATGATTTAATAATAAAAAATAATACAAGTCTATCCTCAGTTATTATTATTATTATTATTTTTCCTTTTTTTCTCAAGCCTATGTTAAGCAGSTGAGGACCAGAGGTGGAGGAATAGAAGAAACAGCAAACCCAGCCCACTGATTCCAGAACGCAACAGGTTGAAGAAGAAAGTCGACTATGAAATTGAGGTGGGCTTCATTTTTTTGTTTATGGATTTGTATTTTCTTTTCAATTGGACCGAAGCCCAAATTTTGGACAGAAGAAGAACTAAATGAGTTTCCTTGTCAAGTTGATCTAAGCCCAATATCAGGGCTGCGATCTGATTCCTAGCTAACTATTCCAAAAACCGGCTAGTGAGCTAGTTTATACGTATCACTCTGAGTCGTCCACATTTTTCTTTTTTCTTTTTTAAATTCAAGTATTACGAGAAGAGTTATGACAGGAAAGTGTTTTAATTGGTATATCAGGAATTATATTAAAAGATTCAAAATCGAATTATACTATTATTAAAAATTAATAAAATAATCAACTTTGATAGCACATCTTCAAGAATTCATAATATAAACTTAAACTACAATATTATACCCTACAAAATGTGGAAGTATTACGTCCATTAGCAGAAGAAATTGAACTCCCAACCTTTTCTTGTTAGGAGCCTCAACACTTAGCCGCTGGACAAGGCCCACTGGCATATTGCTCCGGGTCTGAGTTATATCCTTTTGGATCTTTTACACCTTTCTTCTTTCTGCTTGTTCATTTAATACTTTTTATATGAATCTCAAAAAACTTGAGCAACGCTATTCATTATTATTATTATTATTTTTTGTCCCGAAAGTGAAGTTGCTTTGCATATTCATACTTTACATCGAAATTGAAGACATAATTATATATTTAGTAAACATAATTTAAGATTTTATTTAAATTATGAGACTTCAAACTGTAGAAGAAAAGAAAAAAGAATCAATTACTGTATGAATCMAAAGAAACTGAACAAACCAATCAAAGCCTGGAGCGCAGAACTAATAGAATCATATATGTTTCATCTTCTCCAAATGACAACCTCCAAAAACAGCTAAATATGATGAGCGCCGAAACCTAAGAAACCTTCGCCATTGCTATGACATGGATTCACAGATGTTAATAATATTATACTCTACTTAGCAAACCAACAATAATGAAGAAAAGTGAATCTCTGTCTGTTAGAATCAGAACATCATTAGATAATGCGAATCTTTATAACTAACATTCGGCTAGCTTAAGATGCATGGCGGTCAGAACTAGAATATCTATGGCTGCCTCGGATAACTTTAAAGCTTTTCCTCCCTGCTATATTATTGGCTTGTAGAAGTATCTCCAATATTATAATGACTCAGGCGAGCAACTAATGGAAATGGCGTTTTCTATCACTCTTCTGGCAATCCTCTCTGTTCTCTCTTTGATCTCCCAATGCCACGGTAAGAATAGTGAAGCTTTTGCAGTAATCTGTAGATGGGTTACATGGTAATAGACAATAATAACAATCTGTTTCTTGGATCACTCTTTTGTAGCTGTGAATTCAAAACTATTCACGGACTACATTGGTGCAGAATCTGGTTCAGTGAAAGTTGTCTGATGTGCCGGTAAACCCTGAAGTGGAATTCCATTTCATCCTAGCATTTGCCATTGATTACACACATGATAAGAACCCATCACCTACAAACGGGAAATTTAGTGTATTCTTGGAAGCAAATCATCTTGGTCCTCAAGAAATTGCCTCCATAAAAAGCAAACTCATGCCAATGTCAAAAATGCAGTTAMCCTAGGAGATAATAGTGTTACTCATCACCAYAAAGTCATATTTACAGCAAAATCTGTCAGTTCATGGCTTCAAAATGCTATTTCTTCACTAATTGAGATGCTTAAAAAGTATAATATAGATGGGATTGACATTGACTATGAGCACTTCTCGATTTCACCTGAAACCTTTGCAGAATGCATAGAACAGCTTATAACACAGCTTAAGAAAAGTGGTACGATTTCATTTGCTTCGATTGCTCCGTACGAAGACGATGTTGTTCAGAGCCATTTTTTGGCTTTGTGGAGTAAATATGGTGATGTGATTGACTATGTGAATTTCCAATTCTATGCATATGACAAGTTGAGTATTCCTCAGTTTGTCAAGGACTATAACAAGCAAGTTTCAAACTATGGAGGAGGACAGGTTTAMCTAGCTTTCAGATTAAAGGKGGTGGAGGSCTGAAACCTAATGACGGATTTTCCGAAGTCTGCAATAGTTTGATTAAGCAAGGGAAGCTTGGCGGTTTGTTTCTATGGTGRGCACATGAATCTATTGAAAATGGCTTTAAATATGAAAAGGAATCTCAGGAAATTTTGGCCTCAMCTTGATTAGACCAAATGCAACTCCGTTTCCTTTGGTTAACAGTATACTTATGTTTTGCGTACAGCTGTGTACTTACCCTAGTCATGTCCTAAATATTCCTACAAAGGACTTTCAGTGTCAATACCATCTCAGTTGTAATATGGGAGGTACAGTTAAAGCACACTGTACAWTAATTCTAATTCCTTGAGGATTTTTTTATGCAAATTCTCCAAAGGGAACGASGAACATTTCATAATATATACAAAGCCTGTTTTTTATTTAATGTTTGATGTTGATGTATTCCTCTTGACGTTGCTTGGAACAGCATACTCAAAACCCTCTGTTTTGGGTTAACACATGACCTAGTCACYCAGGTATGAATTTTTTTGGGCTATTGCTATTGATTGCAAAGCGGTTGTCAATATATGATCGGGCAAGTGGGAGTAGAATCCACATGCAAGAGGCCTATATTGAATTTGTGAGAGGGGGCAGAGGGGATAATTTTACTGATTCAGGTGCACAAGCTTGTCATTTTAGATCAGTAACAAGAAAAGACTAAAAAGAACTGTAATGATGGTTTTTCCAATATAAAATTTGGCTTGTATCTAGAATTGGTTTCTTAGCATTGCAGGTTGAGTTCATTGGTTTAAATTTCGCAATGGATGACAAACCATGAAGCGGTCCCTAAGCGAGATTTGTAAAAGGATCCCTCGCGAGATATGGGGAGAATAAAGGTAAATTAAAAACCTTTCCCCAGGAGATATATTTTTTGAGCAAACTAGTATTAGAATCTGCGTTCAAGCTTGAGGTCACAATGTCAAAGTTACAGTGGTCTAGAGGKGAGATCTTGGAGAAGAGCCCATTCACGAAATAGGAAAAGAATAAAGGTAAACTGAGAATCTTCGTGACAGGATTAAATGAGAGAAGCACACATGAGCATATGCAGAAACCATCAAAGCAATAATCTTCCAGACATTTCAAAAGCCTGTTAAAGAATGCAGTAACCATCAGAGCTTTTCATTATTCTGTTTATAGTAGTTTAACCTTGTATAAGGTTGTCATTTTCACTTAGTAGCATACTTTTATAGACTATGTTTTTGTTCTCTTCTGTTTCTTGAACTATATTCTTGTTCTGTGATAGCATTTGATATTCTGCTGGATGAGAGCTTTGTTTATGAATGATGGCAAGCAAGAGCAGCACTGCAGACCTAGCATCTCATATCCGAAAGATTCAACTGATTGAAGACAATAAAACCTTTAAAAAAATGTGAAAATTATGTAGATACCTTAATCTTCGGAAGCTGCTCAGACAGACTAACATTTTCTTAAAAAGATCAGAAGCAAGAAATGAAGCAATTAATCAATAGGTTGCCGAGGGGTATTAGGAGGGCTATAACCCCACCGGAACTGGAAAAAGATATCCAACTTCATCTCAAGTTCTTAAACTATATTGTCTTCGTTGGGTTCAAATTTTACCAGATTCATTGTGAAACTATTGAAGGAAGGCTATCTTAACGTTAGCTGAAGACCGAATAAGACCTCCGGACTTACTGTTCCAAGGTTGAGCCATTCAATACACCTGCATTAATGCATCGTCATCTGAAATCGACTAGCAGAAAAGGCATTTCAAGCAAATTGCCGTCCGGTTTAGGGAAATCCAAAAAATTTTAAACTGATAAGAACTTGTTAATTATCAAGAAATCATACGTCCAAAACAGAAACTCAAAAAATATTTATTAAAGTGGGGAACTTCTGCCTTGTTTTCTTTCTCTCTTACAGTTATTCTTTGAATATTTTTCACTTCCAAAACCTACTGTATTTGTAATTGGATGCCGTAGCACCTAATTTGCTTGTCTAATTTAGGTTGTCTATTAAGAATGATTAGTGATAGAGAGAGCAGCAAAGAGACAACATGCAATCAGAAAAGTTGGTTTTGGATCAGTCAAAGAAGAATGTTTCTCTTTTCACTTAAACTGTTAAAAGAAGAATGTTAAGAATGTCTTATTCGCAGATTTCCTATWTGCTGAAACCCATATCTTCGAAATGAAATCCAACAAGATAGCAATTGATTCTCAAGTAGGTCTCAGAGCAAACGTGTGAAATTAGAGTGTAACTTATCACGGGATGGCAGTGCTTCTATATAGCTTGTAGAAATTTTAATGATCATATCCTTTAACCAAATTTGATTAATGTGATCGATACTATTATCTATTAAAATTTAAAAAAGATTAGAGAATAGATCTCTGTTTTTTTCATTCTTCAAAAGAGTCAGAGTCTATTTCGGGAATATAAGCGCTTGTTATAACTATATTGAAATAGTCACAAGACTGTTTTCCTCTAAATAAGGACTAGATTCTTGAGACGCAATTCAAACTGAGTTCAAATTAATCTACCCAGCATGAATATCAGTTATCTAATTCTACGAGCCTAACTCAGGTCGAGCTTGAATTAATCAACCAAGTGAAAATTATACCTAAGTTAATATATTAGTGTCTTATTGTTTATAAAGGATTATTACACGAATCATTGTAACTACCCGGCCACAAGATAGGATGGCTTCCTTTCCTCAATTATCTAGTACTTCAAGTTTTAAATGAATCCCTAATCAACACTAACTAAAACCATGCTCAGAGTCCCTATAAATACATGCTACTAGCTAGCCCCTATCCATAACCATGTCTCCAACACAAGATATCCAGTTCGTTCTTCAAAAGCAGAGAAGTGCATCAATGGAGTTGTCCAAGCTTTTGATAACCCTTTTCTCTCATCAAGCACTGATCATTATGTGCTCAATCCAAGCTGCTTCAGCACAATCCAACCTTTTCCGGGAATACATTGGAGCAGACTTCAATAATGTGAAATTCTCAGACGTCCCAATTCGCTCTGATGTCGAATTCCACTTCATTCTCTCATTTGCGATTGATTACACAACATCTTCTTCTCCGTCTCCGACCAACGGAAAGTTCAACGTATTCTGGGACACTGATAATCTCACTCCTAATGACGTTACTGCAATCAAAGCCAAGCACCGAAATGTCAAAGTTGCCCTCAGCTTAGGAGGAGACAGTATTGGAAATGGAAAATTTGTTTTCTTCCAACCCTCCTCTGTTGATTCATGGGTTTCCAACGCTGTCTCTTCTCTCACAAGCATCATCAAAGAGTACAACTTGGACGGAATCGATATTGACTATGAGCACTTCCACGCAGATGATGATACCTTTGCACAGTGCATTGGAYAACTTATATCAACTCTCAAGAAAAGAGGAGTCATCTCTTTCGCATCCATAGCTCCCTTTGATGATAATGAAGTTCAAAGTCATTACCAAGCTCTCTGGAACAGCCACAGCAACGTTATCGACTTTGTTAATTTCCAGTTCTACGCTTATGATCAGGGCACTACAGTTTCTCAGTTCTTGGACTACTTCGCAGAACAAAGCTCTAACTACAAGGGAGGTAAAATCTTGGCCAGTATCATCAGTAATGGAAGGGGTGGATTAGCCCCACAAAATGGTTTTTTCACTGCTTGCAGTAGACTTAGGAGTCAAGGAAAACTCCATGGAATCTTCATCTGGTGCGCTGATGATTCTAAAGCATTAGATTTTCGATTTGAGAAGAAATCACAAGCACTGCTAGCAGTTGGTGACTAGGAACTTTTATGCTTCAAGAAGTTGGATTGCACGTATGTAAAAATGAATTGCTCACTATTATGGATTATTTCGATGTTTTCTACTATTTCTGCTCCAACTCTTTAATCATATTATTTTCTTCGTATTCATAGTATGAATGTCTTGAAACCGCATAGTAACATAGTAGTAATTGATCTTTGGTCTAAGATAAACYAGCCAAATCCTACTTTCAGATTTGATCTTTGCAATAGCCCAGCTCACTAGATAGCATACGAYCGTTGCTCAAACAAGCTTGGTGGAGTTTCAGACTGCCTTAGGGTTTAATCAAGCCTGATAACATAAAATTTGATTTGCATATTTTGTCTATCGAATAATGAACCAAACAACTAGAGATATGTTAGTATAATTTATATTACAATTTATATAATGTTTAATCATTACACGACATGTAAATATACATGTATTTAACTTTTTAAAATTTATTCTCTCACCTTGATCAATTATATGTATAACATATTTATATAATAAAATATATTAAAAAATTCAAAAATTCAATCAAATTAATTGGATTTCACCCTGATCTGTAGGCTTCTAGTTAAGGAGTGCATCTATGGGATCTCCAAAGAGGTCCAAATGTATAGAAATGTTCTTTACAGTCGATGTTTTCCAGACTAGGAGCCCGTTCTTGCGTTGGACTTGATTTTGCAGTGCAAACTTTAAAGTTTTAGCAAGGTAAATATGTACTCCATAAGACTACGTTGGTGGACTTATTCAGCAAGGCCCATTGCTATTTTTGAACCCCAACAAGHCAGCATAATGGACTTTTCATGTTGCAAGTGGACTTTGAACGCTATTCACGGCCAAAAATACTCTCTTTATAAATTTTCTGTCAATTCAATTATAACGCGATTAGACCCTCTTTATCATTTCATTATAGACAATTTGTTCATTATTTTATGTGAAATGATGATCATCAGCAAGACAAGTAAGTATTGGGCAAGAACAAAAATCAACATCAAAATGGTTATACGTGAACAGAAGTCAGAACTTTGTTCTGATAATGTTCAAGAAAACCAAACGCTCCTTCCCCAATCAACCAAGAACCACTTTCTCTTTTAAAGATTTCAAAGTCTCATTGAGATGATATCCCAGGCTATGATTGTAAAGACCTAACCAACTAAACTTGACTTGACTGTTGCCAAGAGCAAATGACAATATCAGTTTCTCAAATTTCAACTGAAAAAGCCGAGTATTTAGCAGCACCATCTGCCTTTCTTTCCTCTTTCAGGCAGGGAATTTGTACAATGAAATGAAGAGTGAAAATGACTATAGTGCTGTTTACCTTATCTTTAAAAAGGCCCTTTAATTAATGATCTTTATCACTTCCTTTCTCCATCATTTTCTTCAACTCTCACAAACTCATCAAGGAATCTTGCACATATGACTACTGATGTGGAAACTCGACTGGGGGTCAAAATTTGATCGGCTACTCTCGAGATAGATAGTGTGCTATAGGTCAAAATGCCCTTAAGCAGATAGAGGAGATGATGATCAGAGTGTCACATTATATGAACCCACTTGCTTTAGATTTGCCTTTAGGACTTGGAAAGGAGTTTAGAAGTGAAAATTCCTTTTTTATTTTGCATATATATGGGCCCCGAACTGTCAATTCTTCGACCATAATTCACTCACAAGCTGAACCAACTTGCAAGATTTTTGAAGAGATTGAGAGTTGAATTAATGGCTAAGATTATTCGTGGAGGACTTTTTTATAGAAATGTTGTATTCCGGCTACTGTTTTCAATATCTGTGTTGCAGGAATTGGAATCACTGCTTGAAGCTGTGCCAAGAAAAGGTGCAGTATAAGATTGCTTCAAAACCACACTACAGTTTGTTAAAAGTCTTTGAAAATCACGTGGAGGGATGAAGTTGACGTATTCGGGAAATAACAGGGTTTATAAGCCATAAATTCTGAACAGGTAAATCTGAAATTTAAAAGAAACTCTCTATTTTGATCTCTTATTATACATCTTGAAATTTTTATTTTGAATCATAGCAATTGTTAGAAGACGAGTCCATCACATGAAACTCATCAAAGAAAGGTCTAAATCTTGATTTGTGGATCAATTAGCAAATCATACAAACTACTGAAACTGTCATTTCTCTACCAGTATATCGAGCTCGCAAGTGTTGACAGCAAACTATATAACAATATATGGTCCCATGATCAGGACAAAGTTCTAGTGGAGAGACTGTTTGTGTGGCTATATGACCCCATTTTACAAAATACCACAACGGTGAACATGCATGGGGTCACCGCCAATTTCAATATCCTTATAGGCATTAGCCCTCTTTCTCATCTAGAAGACACCCCACCTTAAGCCTTTCCATGTAACACGAGCATGAAGCATCATTGCCTACTACCTATAGGGATGCATTATTCTCCATTCTCTGCTCAAACTTTGGATGCTCTCCTCCGCATCTCCTGCATTTCCTCTATTCTCCCTCCCTTCCAAGGAAAATACTTCCATTATAAGATCGTACATTTGTTACGAACATTAAAGGTTTAACTTCACAATCGAAATACCTCGTAAACTTCTAAGAGTAAAACAAATCGCTATTAGCAAGGAGACTTCCAAGATTATTTTGAGGTAATTATTATAGCAAAGGCAAGCACAAGGGAGAGGTTGGATTCTGGGATTATCTCTTTTCATGAGAAGTGTACGTAACTCTATAGGTTGACATGGTTACGCAACAAGAACTTGCCAGTGCCTTTCACAAGTTCCATTAGCAAATATAGGATCCGGGATATGTGGCAATTCCTATTTCCTGCTGCTCAAGAACTGATGAAATTTCATCTTGGGATTGGTTTTTGGTCTGAAGACTCGGTCAATGACCAACCCAGGAACGAAACGTTAAGGACTCTTTGGCTATTGCTACATAGTTACATCGTGCATGATAATGCATAAAGTCTTGAGAACCATCATTTTTGGCGAGTCGTGAGTAATTTCTCAATACACACAGATACACTTTTGAAGTGATATGGATGATTCTTTAGGACACATCTGGTTCAAGATGCCATAAGGGTCCCCTTCTGATGTTGATTCGTCTATAATTTCTAAGTCTTCCAAGTTTCCAACCTTGCATTATGGTAAGCTATAGTACACTTTGGGCTATTACCTATATAGATACAGATTCCAGGCAGAACAGAAAAAGGAAAACATAGAAACTGTTGYTCGTATTATACTGTGGGCTATTTCCTGTATAGATGCCACACTGATGCAGATGCTCTTCTTCTGTTCCTCTACTCTTGGTTCCAGTTGAACTTTGTTTCCCTCTTGTTCTATATAAGATTTCTATGATCAAAGGCAGCCGTTTGACTTCGTGATGACACTATTCAAGATAGCATTAAAGTTATAAATAGTAAATGAATGAAAATAAAATCAAACGATCATCTTTGATCAACATTGAAACCATTTGGATAAAAAACCTMTCCGTATGGGAATGTATARATGTACACCCTGATTGGACATTTCTTCAAAATGTACAAGTAAAACTATTTAGTGAAGAAGCTCAAAATGAAGCGATAGCAGTATAGCGGTAGTGATTTTTGGCGCAGTTGTGCTGTTGACCTTGGAATGTGACTTATAACGAAGTCACTAGTCAAATCAGACCAATTCTGGAAATGGGATATAAACATAGTTTAATGAAGATATAGACATCCAAATTAGAAACTTTGAACCCATCTTTAGGTCATTCTAATCATGATTATCCTGAACATTATCATCCTTAACCCATCTCAAATGATTGGGAAYATATATGCTCATCACATGGCTATGCATTATATATATATATATATATTCATTTTATCATTTCTTATGATCTCGTCCTCAAAAATATACATAGAGAAGTGGTGGGGTCATATTATTTGTGTTATCAATAGGCAAGTTGGGTATGAAGTCGATGTTTCTTGATGCTGATTTTGATTTTACTGCTGCTAAGAAATACATAGAGGACCACAAGAACGTGCTTTTTATATGAGCATTGTTTGGCACAGCTTATATGTAGGAAACTTTAAAAAAAAAATGATCATTGGAATATTGAAAAGTTTTCCATTTCAAATTGCAATTATGAGAAATATCTACTAATTAATATGAGTTGACACCCCTAAATCAATTAGTCGGAAATACATATTCGTCAAGTGTAATTTTAAATAAATATTAATTCCACTTATAATATAAGTTTATTTTCGCAATATGTTGATCTACAGTGTCATTTTTATTTGCTAAATTATTGACTCAATCAGAAGTGCGKGTGAAGATAGAATTGATTATAGAATTACAAGRCTGAAAAGATTAAAATAAAAAATAAATAAATAATCCAAGTAGAKATGGCTCTTGAGAATGCAGAGAASGATGCATTTAGTACCTCTTCTTCTATCCCAGAATGTTTATTGAAGTTAAACATGTAGATATGTGAGAATAATTTATCAAATAAAATTGAACTTTTGACTCATTTATGGGTGAATTCCACAGTTTAATTATATATCAATCTTATTTTTCACTTGTACAACTTTTGAGTTCTATAGTATTTAACTTTTCTCCTTTGGAATGATATTTTAACGACATACTTTCTCCGTGTTTTAAAAAAAAAATCATTTYTTTGAATATGATAATGAATATTAAAGAATGCTTGATTCTTATAATAGTACAAATTTTAAGTAAAAAGACGATTCTAACATTKATTAATATATTTTTAGTTACTTAAAAGTTGAATAATTGATTAGATAGTAAAATATATGGAGTAAAATTGAAAAAAAGATATTGATATATATTTTATTTTCTAAAAAAATAATATGAACAGCGCATCCCATAATATACCCCTTTGGCCATCCATAAATGTGAGAATTATTACTCATGCTTGCAAATTTTACAACCAAATCTGTGGGAATCTTGTTTTTTTAACACGTAAAATAGGATAAGATTTGCATTGTCTAGATCATAATAGAATAAGATTAAACTTATCTTCARTACAAAATTTACTGCATTCAACCTACTCAATTGCATTAATCAAAAAGTTTAAAGTCCGAATATAAATCTTCTATTGCATCCTCTATTATTATTATTTTTTTTACTATATTAATCTAAAAGAAATTGTGTTAAGGCAGTTTTTGATTCCTTTTTCACCTAGAGAAGGCGAGAATTAGCTCTCATTGAGATACTCTTCAAGATAACAACTTTTATTTATTGAACCTCAATTTTAAGTTGATTTATAAAACAACTTTTTCAAAAGCATTAAAAAGAAAAAAAAAATATTGCAACAATCAAGAACGGACCAGGGTATCCCAACCCCAAATCCTATTAGTTGGCCTCCCTAATTTCTTACCCTATTAAGGTAGGAGTAGGGCTACTTGAAAGTTGAAGGGCAGGCGAGGACAGGGTAGGCCAATATGTAGTACAATACTCTTGGGTTAAAACACTGAAACAAAATTTAAAAGACAAAGTCAACGCCCTCAAGAAAAACTGACGTCAGATTCCACGTCACCTCAAGCTTGTCTAACCCACCKTTTTAAGAGTACACCATTCTCTTGGAAATTTTTCATATCAACCAAAACCCACTCCTCAGCATAGGAGAACACACCACAAAATCTCCCTTTAGTTAACAGTACCCCGAGCCATGTACGGGTTTAGTAACACTAGTGAGATTCCTCATGCTCACTCCACAGAATACCCTGGCCATTTTCCATTTCCTGAAGTGAACGCTCCTTCTAGATTTTCATTAGTTTCTACACCACCTCCTCTGGCCATTCCGGCCAACGACAACGACTCCTTGTCTCCTCTGAAGTCGGAGTTCGGTTACAGTAGTAGCGGATGCAGTAGCTACAGTTCTCCAACTTCGCTCGCGAGCTATGGAGGTAGTAACTATTATGGCTCTCCCAGCTACGGAGCGAGTAGTTCAAATTTGATCCAGAGGAGCACAAGTAGTCACTCGCTGCAGAAGAACGTCGAAGGGTTTACTGCGATGGTTTCTTCACCAACAGGTTATGGTTACATAGACTCAGAAACTAGCCCGGTGAGGAAGGTGTTCAGCACCGGTGATTTACAGGTGAGCTATGTTTCTAATGCAATTGAAGTGCATTAAAAAGAAGTGTATACTATGCTCTGTTCTACATGCATGAAGCATGACTCGATGTCTACTATCAAATTTGTCCATGCCAGGGTATGAATCTCATGATGCATCACAGTCATCGATCAGACAGTCCGCTATCGAATGAGCTTACTATTATCGAAGGAATGAGCAAAGCCTGCAGATATAGTCCAGAGGAGAAGAAAGAGAGGATTGAGAGGTACAGAAGCAAGCGGAACCAAAGAAATTTCAACAAAAAGATCAAGGTTAAATAGTTTTCCTTGTCTATTTATTTCCATTCTCTTCGAGAACATAAATGCAGTAAAACCACGTGCACATGATTACGAACATGTGAAAACGAACTATTTATCTTACCTATTATAGGAACAAGTGAACTAGCTTTCTAAATTCAAGTCCTACGTATATGTAACAAGTACATATATATATATATATATTTGAACTTTGAATTACTGTCAGAATACATCGTACTTCATCTTTGGTAATATATTTTTCTGAGAATTGAAATGGGTCATCCAAATTATTGCAACTTCTTGGCTTGNATGTTATTTATAGCGCAAAGATTAGGTGTTTGCACGTTCTTCATCACACAATCTTTGAACATTAAGTTACCCGGCTAGACTCATTACCCATCCCCAGTGAAAATCTGCACAGAATATAATGAATAAAGGAATTTAAGAGTTTTATTTTGGGGGAAAAGGGAAAAAAGAGGAAGTAAAGGGGTAGGGAAAATAAAAAATTCGGCTCATTAGAAGGTGGGGTTGGTTTAATATACTATTCCTGTTGACCTTTATAATCCCATGGTGTCATTTAACACATGCAAGCACGTATCATATGTACGTATGCTTTCGGTATGTAGGTATTGCTTTTACTGGTCCACTAGGGTTTCCAAGTTTCTGTTGCGACTTAKAATGTCTCATGAAAGTATCTTCTGCCTTCTAGTATGAATGCAGGAAGACATTAGCAGATAGCAGACCACGCATCAGAGGAAGGTTTGCAAGAAACGATGAAATTGAGAAGACTTGTCAAAACCAATGGGATCATGCAGGAGGGATAGAAGAGGATGAAGAAGACGACAACAATTTGATTAGCATTCTTGATGCACTTTATGCAAATTATCCAATCCCATGATCGTCACCACAAAAAGCTCCCCAAGTTTTAGTGTATTGGAGCTCGTTTCAGGGTCTAAGAAGTCAATTTCTTGTTGTTCTTAAGGTTAACTGGAATTAGTTGARGTGTATCTGATCTTATTCAATATCCATAATTTATCTCAGTTAGAAGCTTCTTTACCCAATCATGTAAGAATGAATATAGAAGAAATTTGTGATGTAAAAAATGATAAAATGAAAGAGACTTGATGAGGAATAAAATGAAAGAGACRTGATGAGGAACAAAGTCACAGTTCACATAGCCTAAAGAGTGACACCTACCTACTCTAATAGGCAGCACTACAGCTCCAAATGCTCCAGTTTTGTCCATGATGTTTACTGATTTGTGCCTAGCTATCGTCCTCAAATGCAGTCAAATGGCACAAATAATGTTAAGTATTTTCGTACTAGGAAACACTAGTTTGAGTGTTAGGATCCTATTGGTTGAGTTGAATGCATGGGATTGGTGGCTGTTGCATTAATAGCAAMTTCAGCAGCAAGCAATTGCTTGGTGCATCAGGATTGGGGAAGAAAGAGATGATCATAATGCGATAGCGGTTTTCTTTCAGACTAAAGTACATTTTAGAAAGTTGAAACYCTCTGATGAAGTAAAAAAACAGCTCTGAATAAACTTCTTCACGCAACCTCCCATACACATATACACATCGTGAGACAGATGGATCCAGAAGCTGAAGTTCCAAATTTGACCTTTTCCAGTATCCAATGATGYAAGGGTTGAGACAAGATGCRCGTAACATTCATGGAGGGATATATAACAAGCAAAACTTAATTCTATGCCCGGGCGATCTACATGAAGCATGCCACATAAAAATTATGATCTGCAACAATTTGATATACATATATGTGCATGGCATAAAATCATTGTCCTATAAACCATTATCAAGACCTTTAAGTACAAAAAAGACTATGATCCGGTCGATAACATAACACTCCAGCAATGCTAAAATAAGAGGAAATCCTAGAATCAGCAATTTGACCAAAAATCGTTCAAGAACAAGCAATTTAAGTATTAAAAGGGATTCTCCAATAGCCCCCACCAAGATAGTAAAGCAACTGCTTGGAAAGAAAAACATACAATATACAATACAGCGCCTCCAAAGCCCCCTTTTCATCTTTTTCTAATTCTTTTTCAAGTGCATGTCTGGCTTTAGGAGTCATATCAGTAATAAAATATTGCAAAAGTACTATATTACTTCTTCTTTTCTCTAATCATTTAGTCTCTCATGTTACCTAATGATGTGTTGAAGCTTATAATATTGTAAGTTCAGGCGCCTCTGAGTCTAACAAAAAGAACTAGTATATGAACCTGAACTTTATGTAGCCAAAGGCTATTTCCATGAATATGYCCCCTAGAAGTGGGAGGACGGCCTGTTGATTCTTGTCGGGCCGACAGTGGCTTGCCCACTACGCCTGAGAATGCCCAGTCAAGAGAAATACAGGCAATAAAGTATATCACAAAGACATAGGTTTTTCAAGCATACTAATGCTAAACCTAATGAGCTTCATCATTGATCCACCTAGTCTGTCTCCAGTTACTCGCGCAATAGATTTTCTTTTCTGAACTTGCACATTATCACCTATTTCCAAAKCTTTCAATTAGGAAATGGAGTAAAATATTATCAACTTTCAGAATCAATCTACAGCTTATTCCATAACTAGAGAGCATGGTCAGCCAGAGGAACTTCCTCTTTCTAAAAACCTTTGGCAGAGAAAATGATATTGAAACTGAAGCCAAAGGTCAGATWGCTATGAAAGATGAACCAACCCAATAAACAGGAAATCATTCTAAACTATAAGCCATACTCCAAGCCTATAATCTTGGAAAAAGGCATTAGTAAATGACTAAGATTACATGCAGAAAGTGGACAAACTGCAGCCACTCTGCCAAAAAGTTCAAAATATAAGTGGGAAAGAAGGAAAGAGTGCTTCCCTCGGGATTGGAGAACAATAATGTGTCACAATGTCATTGCACATGAAACTAATCTAGTTTAACCCATCCATAGATAGATAGAAAGGAAAATAGGGCAGTAGACGGCTCCATGGCACATGCTAAAACTTTAYCATCATTARAATATAATTCCCATTGCTTTCATACTCATCACATATGACAAGATAGCAAGTTGCATCTACCACACCCTCTGAACTTCTCAAGAGCCATACGTAACAACRCTTAAAATCTCCCAGTAACAAGTTACACAGATGCTACTTTTACACTTAGGTGTTCCTCATACCATTTTCATTTTATCTACCGCAACTTCTCAATCACTTTCAGCTAATAGCAATCAGCACTAGTGCAGCCACCATTATGATTCCTAATGCGGCTAGATTCAAAAGAAACATCAAGAAGTCCAGTGACCATGGAAATGTCAGATGGCAAATTTGTAAATGTAGTTCGTAAAAATATATTCTAGTAATGATACGTGGAACGGAATGTTCGTGTTAGAATGACATTGTCAAAATATCGGCAACATTATGGTGGCAAACTGCAGGAAGATCATGCTCAGTATAAAAGGTTACTTGTAGTCATTTTTTAAAAATAATAAATAATACTTCAGCGTGTACACTACCAATGTTGTTTTCGCTGAATCCCAACCTTAAAAAGAGTGGAAGGAAAAGAAATACAGCATAAAATCAAAAGTACAAGGACACAAATTTTTCACTTGCCAGTTGCTAGGATTCATTTGCTTGAAACAATTCTAGCATCAAATCCAATCTGAATGCTCTTAAATAAGGAAGCAGGAAACAACTGACATCTACCAAGAATATGAATATAAGAAAAAGAAGCTACTTTTGTACTTTGACTTGTCATCYACTATGACAAATAGGTTGCAATAATGATCACAGTTGAAATTTTCCAGAATATCATTCTTCTTAAATACTTAAAATCATCTCTTCAAAATAAATTTTAAAAAAAATACTTAAACTTCCAATCTTGATATCAAATTGAAAGCCCCAAAAATATAGCCTGTTAAAAATGAAATCACATAAAAAGAATTGCACATCCTCAACTTAAAAAAACTTCCAATAAAAAAAAAATTAATTTAAAAGGAAGCCTTACAAAATTAAAGTGGATTTAACTTCCGAAACTTCTTTCTGGAAGGCCTAGATATCAACAGATTCCTAAAAGGAGACAAAAAGGGCTGATAAGACAACCTCCGTTTTCCACGACTTCTTCCTGTAGTTTAGAAAGAAAGGATATGAGTAATACACAAAATTACAAGTGATTCTTCAGTCATACAAGCCAAAAGAAAACCAGATTTGACAGAATTTCTTGTTCATATTACAAGTAAAAGGAAGTCAATTTAAAAATCTCATGATGACCAAGTGTCCTGAAAAAATGTTCCAAATGACAAAATCTCAACTCATGGTGCAGAAATCCACCTCAACAACAAATTCCCACAGAATGGATTGTTACCTGATAGAGATTCACCCCTTATCTGATAACTCGGTGCACCATGAGTTTTTGATTCGATTTGCTTCTCTAATGCTTCTTCCTGCAGCGGCTCAATTTCATCACCCAAAAACACAGTATCTTCTTTATTCTGATTATGAGATTCCTCCCCTTGGAATTCATCAYCCGAAGAACCTAAATGATCTATCATTGTCTGAAATTGTTCGCTTTCGTTCAGTTCTTGATTTGAAGGCACATCAGGCAATTCCAAAGAGAATACTTTGTCAGTTTTGCACTCTATCACATTCTTGRCTTCTTCTTCTGGAAGAGCTTCTGCATGCAAACCTACAGGGAAGCTAATTGAAAGTTTAGATTCTTCCACATTGGAAGGAGCTGCAGTATCTTCTAAATGAATAGAAGTTTCTGCGGAGGCAAATCCATCACAGGTTTGAACAATTTCAGGATCATTTGCAAACCTGCATACTGTTGCATCATCTGGTAAAGGTACACTGCCATCATAATTATCTGAGCAACTTTGTGGCCGTAAAGTATGCAATTCTCTCTCAGGAAGGGACGAATATGCATCCAATTCTTTGGAAATACTCACCTCCTCAAGAGCAACTACATGATTACAGGTTACCTCAACATGAATAGAATCATCCACAGAGCTATTACGCAACAATGAAATCTTAGAAACTTCATGGCTAAGACCTTGATGTCTATTTCTCACAGAGGTAAGTCCTGCTTCAGACAATGACTCTTCAGAGATCCCATTAATCTCCTCATGATGATCCAAGCTTTTGCCTGGAGGCTCAAGGACAGTATCTGGTGTAGGTATTATATCTTTTATTTGTAAACCATGAGAAGGCAGGCTATTCAAAGCTGATGCAAATCTCAGAGTGTTCACAGCATTAGTTACAGTAGCAGAAGCATAGAAGGACTTCTCGATGTCATCTAACAGCAAGTCGCCCTCTCCARTGGAGATTGGGTCCCATTTTAGGCAGTCATCAAATTCCTGTTCCTTGGAATCAAATTGTCCACTTAAWGGCATCACTTCAACCTTTATTGCCTCTTTGAAATACTGTTTTTTCCTTAATGCACTTGCTATGACAGATCTGCAATGAATGTGAACAAAAGACTTAGATATGGCACAAGACAACAATGAATGAACAAAAATTCTTCATGTTAGCATACCTACAGTTCTTGGAAATGGCTGTTTTAGCACGTTCACATGAAAGCCCAAACAAGGATAACAAGTTCGCAACGTCATAAGGGCCTCTAATTTCAGAGACAGATGGAGCTGCACTGGCCACAATAAGATTCTTCCCCCGTGTCCAGTCCACCAATAGCTGGAATATCAGGCAGTCAGATTCTCCAACCCATAAGCAAAATAGATCAACTCAAAGTCATAAAAAGATAAATACCACCCCTACTGTTCCTCGGAGTCATAAATGCTTCTAACGTCGATCTAAAATCAATAAAATTGAATTTCATATTATACTGAAGCTCCGATCTCCTTAGTACTTCAATGTATTTACTCATCCAAACTAAGTATGATGATACCCCTCATCTCCTAATTACGGAGGCTAGCATTTGATGAAGGCATTATTTACCATATACATGTAACTTATCAACTSGCTTTAAGCAGTAGAATATATTGTAGTCTCAAATGCATGTCCATACAAAATCCAAGCACAAGCACCACTACAAACCCAATATTAGTACATAGTCTAATAGGCTTTAGAACTTATAAACGAATGTATAACCATATATATAGCAAGCTTTTCAAAACTCACCTTAGCATTGGATATCATTTGCCTCCTCACTTGAGCATCTCTGATTAGACTACTATATGTGATCTCAAAAAACAACCCACGCTGCACGCCAAACAGAAAACATCATATTGACATTTATTGTCCACCTAATTGATGCCAAAATTACAAACTACCAACGAAACAGAGCTTCATAGTTATATAAATTAAAGGCAATTGAAGAGATAAGATAAAACCTTACATAGGTCATAAAAGCACATATAAACAATTATTGCAACCTTTTGCACTGTCCCTTGCACTTGCAGTGACAACCATTAAATCAAAATTCAGCATGTCAAACTTTCGGACAAACYTGCATCCAAGGTATTTGAGGTATTAAGAAGATTAAGGTTGTTTAAATGCAAATTTCATTTCTTGTAGTCTGTAACATGTACATACTCCATAGGAATTATTTAGTYAAGTCTCCAAATATGAAACTGACTGACTGGTAATACATACTTTCTTACTGATGTTGTCTTCATGCAGCTTCACTACATGCATCAGTGCATCTATAATATTARAGATGATACTGAAGATTGCTTGCATAGAATTACAAAACTGCATATTCAGTTATTTCTTGTTCCTAATACACAGTCTAGCAGATAAATGTAATAAATGTGACAAAGGAGCAAAGACCCAAAAGAAACAGAGGGKTTGCTTCTCAATCTAGGATGGCAAGAAAAATGATGGACATAGAACAGCTATTGATGGCATTAACCATCAAAGTAGGGCAGATGGTGAGAGGGGGTCCCTTGGTAAAAGAAGTTGAGTTGGGCAACTATAAGCAGCGAAGAAATAAAATCAGAATCAACATCATGCCGCAAGTGTCGGAGCTTCATGATAAAYCTCACTTATCCTTCAMAAGTGCAATTTTAAAGCTTTAAATGCCCGAATCTCTTTTACAGTTCAGAATTTTAATTACCAGACTCTAAACACATTTTGATCACAGCAAACCCCTCCTTAGATATACTAAGAAAAACCTACGATTACAGAAATAATCTCTCTTGAAGAATATCGTAGGGTTCAGTTTTCTCTTCAAGCACATCAGCAACAGTAATGATGTGCAATTCTGCAGAAGCATCTCCGTATGACTGTCGCCCCCTCCCCTGAGTCTTCCCAGATCAAGCATCACTAGGGACCACGAGACAAAAGGAAGGGCTAGTTATATTTCTATTATTCAGAAATCAGAATCATCAAGTTAGAAAACTTGGAAGTAATCCATACTTGTCCTTCCTAAACCCCGTTATAATTCCCATTTCCATAAGATATTCTGTTACTTTACAATCATTAAATTATAGAGGCCCAGATTTCCTAAGACCATGATAACCAAGAGAATCTGAGTAAGGAACAAACCTTCATGGCAGCTCTGACCACCGGTTGCTTCAGCCTAAATGGCAACTTCTCTGAAAAATCAACCGCAATGATATCAACCTGCACATTCAACATTACAAAAAAACCAGCCATATAAAATCAATGTATAATATGTTTATCTAAGCATAAGAGCAGAGCATTTATCTAAACCTCTTATTCAGTTGTTCTAGCATTACTACATCAGATGTTCCAAGGCATCTACACATTTAATCGACCAAAAAGTCGCAACTATAGTCCTGGGGAAATTCATAGTGGATGTAAGAAAAGTGAAAATATGCGCATTAACCTCCAGTCTCCCAGGGACTAAATATGAATTTTCACTGATGTGCCTGTWATTTTTCCCTCTTTACTTCAACAAGTTCAATCAGGACAGCATGAGTTATAGATAATAATGTATTTGAAAGAGATGACCAATTTATCATAGACTGCATTGGCAAAAACCATGCTCCAAAAAATTAATAAAAAATGAGAAAGTTTACAAATTTAAAGTGCTCACAGACTTTCYCACGACGAATAAACACTTTGYTGCAGCAATATCTACGTAAGGTATTCTTGCGTACAATATATACATAGATAACCAATTCCAGATCAACAAAAAACCAACCAAATAGTGAAACAAACCTCAGATATTTGGCACGCCTGTTCGAATGCATTCTGATTCATTGGCCTAACCGCAACAATGTCGTAGCTCTTGAGGATGGGATTTCCCGAGTTAAGAGCAGAGGCTTGAGCCGGACTATCAACAACAACCGTCAAACGAGTGTATTGACGAAACGGCGTAGAAACAGCGACTTTTAGAAGCTCACGGTGGAACCTGACGGAGCTAGAGAGAGAAGGGGCGGCTTTGAGGAGAGAAGAGATAGGAAATAGTGAGATAGAACAACGGTCAGATTCCGACATCACGCCTTTGATTTCACGATTGTAAGCAACGCCACTGTAGCCGAGCTCTGCCACTTTGATGGTGAGCTTGAGGCGGTGGGCTTTTAGGGTGGCTTTATCCTTATTGCTGAGGTTCCGATCAGATTCATAGTATGAGATGTTGAGGTCAAAGAACCCCATGCCTGGTGTTTGTGAGAAAGAAACTGTGGTAGGGTTTTGTGCCCGCAATTTTAAGAAAATGGACGAGGGTAGAGGTTTTAGAGGCTGGCCATCGGCGGCGACTAGGTGCTAAACGCCGGGTGCCGAAGCTGTTGTTTAAAACTGATTTTCTCAGAAACCCTCGCAATTTGGAATTTTTCGAATTTAGCTACCCCTGCTTTCCCTAACTCAAAAGTCAAACCAAAAGACATTRCCTTTTCTCTTTTCTTTTCTTTTGTTTTTAGCAAAAGTATAAATAAATGGATAAAATTATTTTTCTTTTTTTTAATATAAAAAATCATAAAGTGTTGAATTTATGAAACTTTATTACCTCCATTATATTGGGATGGTGATAGTTGAAAATGTAGTATATTTTAATCCTTCAAATTTTAGAATTATAGTCAATTATAATTTACGTGTCATAATAAACTTATGAATTATAAGTTATTATACTTTTTTTGAAGAATGAATTTATTRTATCAATCGTTCTCAAGAATTACATAWTTTTTAAATTAAATACGAATAAATTTATTTTAAACATAAAAAATGGTTAGATGCAATATCCAATTTTACTAAATGTTGTATTTACATTTTTATCCAATCATTCATGAAATTATGAGTAAAAAATAGATATAGAGAATCACATAGGAGAATAGATTTGAGGATTTTCCACAAAGTTAGCTTTTAACCAAATAATTAGAACTAAGAGGATCTCTAATGTTATAATGTTAATGTAATAAAATATTTGAATAATATAAGATAATATATGTCATGTCATCTTAATAGACATTATCTCAATAATTATATATCAAATATAAATGTCCTGAACTATTTGATAATGATGTGGAAAGAATAAATTTCAACAATTTCGAGCATAATATCTATATTCAAAAAGTCTATTTAACATGCCGAGTGAATAACTAGAGATAACTATTGATTTTAAAATTTATTYTCGTATTATGTGTAGATAACTTTTGAGTATAAAAGTTATTTTTTATTACATTACTTAAAAAAAAATAAATATCATATAAGCAAATTTGAAAGACGTTAATATTATGTATTAGAGTTAATTTAAGAGTTTTACTTTCCTTACATTTGACATTAACGTGACGTGAATTGACATTTTATATACTAGTTTTAAAATTGCTGAATCACATATAAAAAATGATAAAAATTAATATGTAAGGCAAAGCAGTCATCATAGTATATTTTTTTAAGGAAGGGTGACAATTRGATCATTTAAACTATATGTGGTTCTGATATGTTTTATTTTTTTCTTTTTTAAATGGAAAATGAAAAATAAAGGTCAATTTTATTGTAAAGTTACACGCATATACAATGCGTAAAAAATATAGTACGATATTTAATTCTATATTTTAATTTTTATTTTTTTCTCTTCACTTTAATTGTCATTTATCAAAAATTATTTAATGTTAACATCATATCATTGATGATACTTCAATCTGCTTCGGTGAAAGGTTTAGAAATGACAACGTAATTATATATGTWTCTTAATATTTTATAAAAAAATAAAAAACGAAGTCTTTATTTTATCCMAAAAGGAAAAGGAAAAATTCWTTACGTGGTAGATTTCTGTGTATATTCGATGGCAATGGTGTAGCCCAAAAAAAAGCCCAATGGACAGGTGTAGCCCAAAGAGAAGCCCAAGAACCGAAAATAAACAGAATTTGGATCCAATTATCCAAAAAATTTCCCACTACTCGGAGGCGGTAACTGTCCCCGCCCATTTTCGGATAATCTCCCCAATGTCAAAAGCATTTCAAATTATAGCATTTAAATGTCCACGCCAGCAATCCTTATTATATCTCTTCCTTCATCTCACCCGTCCATTGTATTGAAATCTACGGTAGAACACATCGTTTACCCCCACGACGCGGATCGAGTACCACAACTCCCAAAAGAGCCTCTTTAGCCCTCACCTCTTATAAATAAACACCCGCCACTACCACTACGCCATCTCTAACATTATTTTCCACAACTCTTATCTTCTGAAGAACTCAAGTTTTCAGTTTAGTTATTTCTCATTTATGCCTCTTTGTTGAGATCTGAGTTTTCGTCTTCCAAACAGTTTCTTTTGATTTTCTTTCTTGTTTGTCAATTTCAATTGGTAATTTCACCTGGTTTTTTAATTGTTAACTGAAAATTTTCTCAATAATCTGGTTTTATGTCTCACAGCGAGGAAGAACTGGCAAGGTTTTCGTGTTAAAATTTGCAGCAGCCGAAGATGTCTGGTCGCGGAAAGGGAGGTAAGGGTTTGGGAAAGGGAGGTGCAAAGCGTCACCGTAAGGTGCTTCGCGATAACATCCAGGGAATTACAAAGCCGGCGATTCGTCGATTGGCTCGTAGAGGAGGCGTGAAGCGTATCAGTGGTCTGATCTATGAGGAGACAAGGGGTGTCTTGAAGATTTTCCTTGAAAATGTTATCCGTGATGCAGTCACATACACAGAGCACGCTAGGAGGAAGACTGTGACAGCCATGGATGTGGTCTATGCACTGAAGCGGCAGGGCAGGACTCTGTACGGGTTCGGTGGTTAGAGAGGAGGAGAAGGGTAACATTGACTTTTGCTGTTCTGCAGAAGTCTTGCTGTCAAGAAGAGAACAATTTAATTGGTGTTTTCTTAGGGTTAGTAGTGTAATTAGGGCTAGTACTTTGGTAGTGATTTTAAGATTATGTTCTTGAAGATCTGTGTTTCCAAAGTAATGAAATTTCATATTATGTGGCTTTCTTTAATGTCTATGTTTTTTCATTCTGGGGTGTGCGTCATAATAAAAGTTAAAAAGGGACCTATAATGTAAAGGAGCTAAGGAATATTAAAATTTTTATTTTCTTTTTCTATGACGTATATTTGTAATGCTATAATGGAAAAGCAGTTTTTCCCCTATTTTCATTCTTAAAGAGGGGCAGACCACGTATGCTTTTAGGGTTTTCGCGATTTCTTAATCTTATATGTTCTATATTTTCTCTTTCAATTATAGTTGTTTTGAATRGTTATGGCTTTTCTTGAGAGTAATACTTTTAAAAGTTCAAATTTTATCGAGAAAAAATATTATTTTGCATTTAGAAGTGGAAAAATAAGAATTTATTATAGGAAAATTAGCTTCTGTCTTACTGGACAATTTACATTTTTTTTTTAATTAATGGGACTAACAACAGTAGTAAATTTTGAACCGCCATTACTTTCACTAATTTTGATAGCCGAGGGACTTGTATGGTGGCTTTTGGTTCTCCGATACTTCACTAACAGTAGATGATGTATTTTCGTGGAAAGCACAAACGGTAAAAATTGCTGGACTTTGTAAATTCAATGAAATTTGCTGCAGTCTGTCACTTTGACAAATTAGTATTGGTGGATTCAACAAATAGAATTAGCTTGAAATATAGCAGCCGCGCCAAGTTTTACATTTCAATCTAAGCCTAATGAGATCGCCCTTGATTGTAAGGCAGATCGTTCAGCAAAACAAAGCTATCYAATCATCATAGTGTCTACCAACGAGAGTACAAATGTCTAACCAWCTACTACTTAAACCTCTCAGGTCCAGACCAACCACCGTTTAAAGGCATTGAGGTCAGTATGAGCAATTAATATCTCATTCGAGGTTCTTATGAATATAAGGCATCCTTTATGAGGTAMTCTACATGTTTTTTCGTCTTCAGTCTGCCTTGTGCTTAGGACTTCTGCTGCTGGATGATCCAACTCCATTAGTACACCGTCCAACAAACTTGAGAACTTCATCAATTAAAATYACTGGGAAGGCAACCAGCACCACTAYAAACCACTCATTCAGGCTCAGAGGTACAATGCCAAATACCCGAGCTAGGAAAGGCACGTAAAGGATCAAGAAATGCAACCCAAACGAGACTGACATTGCCAAAAGGAGCCATGGGTTCACCCAAGGAGGCATTGATAACAAGCTTCCATCCTCAGACAGAGCATTGAGGGAATTGAACATCTCAATAGCAACCAAGACCGACAGGGAGAGAGTCATGGCCTTGATTTTGCCAGTCTCGAAATAGTCGCATGGATTRGCATCAAAATTGAACTTTTGATTACCAGCCGTGAAAGGTGAAACTGTGAAATTGTCCCAAGACTGGCATTGACCCCAGTTAGCAAGCTGAGAATAGGTTACAAGACTATGGCCATCTTCACTTAGATCAATGCCAAAGAAAGAGCCGTGTGTATACCAGATGATGAAAATTCCCACCGTTGCTATACCAACATAGGATCCAATCACCTATATAACCATTCAGGGAAGGCAAACAAAAAATAACACGATTATGAAGAAAGACAGAGAGATTCAATYAATTACAAGGGAAACAAACATTTTTGAACAGATGCACATTGAATCACAAATTGTCAAGCCACTTGCACTGTCCTGCTGTTATTCTTCCAAAACTTTATAATAAAAATGGGAAACCCTCTTACTACAAACCTATTCGATTGGATCCAGAGAATTACAAATGAATCACCACAAGATCAGTTGTATCTCAGAATGCTGTTACTATTTTTATAATTCAGAAATCAGTYAATTTGAGTAGATATTGCAAATAAAGGAGGAAATAAGATGCTTGAGAAAAACCATAGGATGTAAGGAAGAAGAAAGGTCCAATCCAAATGCGTGGGAGATATAGTAAATACAAAAAGGAAACAAGATACTTGAATAAGACAATAATGGCAGGAAGAGAGAAATAGGCCAAAACCGAAGGAGAGAAAAACTTACCAAATACCGGAACAAAATCCAAGGACTAATCAATGAATCATCACTTCTCCTTGGCTTTTTTCTCATTATATCCTTGTCTGGGGGATTGAATCCCAATGCGGTGGCAGGGGGTCCATCAGTGACCAGGTTAACCCATAGCAGCTGAACTGGTATTAAACCCTCAGGAATACCTAGGGCAGCTGTCAGAAATATACATGCAACCTCACCAATGTTTGAGGATATCATGTATCTGCAATAATGAGAGACAAGATTGTCAATAATTAGGTAACACTGGATCAAACAGAGCCAAGAATTGGATAACACTTCATTGATACTGCTATATAATGCCTCAAGTTTCCAGAAACATAAAAAAAAGAAAAGAAAAAAGAATTTCTTATTAGCATGGTTGAAGCAGAGGTTAGCCTATCTTGATATCTACTATGTAGGATATCCATACCATAAAAATTTAATTGATGTACAAAGTATAAACATAATAAAGATCATTTTGGAATATTGATAATCCAATGTTGCAACAATTTAAAGCAATGAATACTATGACTAGTTAACCCCTGTATCTAATAAGTATTTTCCAGCTCAGTTCATGTTCTGACTTCAAACTAAATTGGTTGACAGTTCTCACAAGTAAAATTCCTTTGTGTACTGGTATGTTCTTTGTACTCCATGTAGTCAGCAACGGTAAATAAGCTTCCAGATTCCGATAAATTGTTGTATATTTTCCAGAAGCTTATGTCCTGATCTCTTTGTACAACTAAGAAAGAAACTCTATCTTCTACAGGAGAGGAATTCTTGGTAACAGTATATTATTATCCTTCACGGGCAGGGAAATAGGCAATATTGAAGGCAGTATTCAGGTTAATCTAAACTATTTGAGCTTATTCAAACATGTGGAAGAAGAAGAAAATATATTCAATATTTAATCAATCTTCCAAACCATAACCATAGCCACAACCTTTTCTTGTCAATTAGTGCTGAATATTGCATAGTCTGAAAAAATGTTATGAAAGCTGACCTAATCTCATGCCAAAATCTTGGGTCAATCGCTTTAGTTTACCAAGATTCACAATAAGTTGGTGCATAATCCATTATAAACTGAATTATGAAGTATAATTCTTTTGTTTGGGTGTGGGGGGAGGGGGGTGGAGAACCTAACAGATATCCTAAATGAATTGAGAATCAAATGTCAAGTTGGTTAATGTACCAGTGGATTGTGGTTTGAAACCCAATCTGCTGRTATACCTATGTATTAGAAAACAAAAGTAAAAGATAAATAACGTACAGCAATCTTTATCTATACATGGAAGTTATGTTTTCAAATAGCAAACTTCAAATGGTTAAGAAATGAGAAGATCAATAAGGGAAAGACAAACCTGATGAAGGCTTTCATGTTGTTGTAGATGGACCTGCCTTCACCAACAGCAGAAACAATCGTACTAAAATTATCGTCTGCCAGAACCATGTCAGAAGCTTCCTTTGCAACCTGAAATGTTAGGATAGAACTGATCAATTAGCTAGCAGAACAACAAAAATAACAATTGATGACCACATAATATCAGATACAATTACATGATCTGAGGTTAAAATCATTTTTTTGAATTGTTAATGACCGAAGCTATTGTACAAGCATGCCAAAAAAACAAAAGAGAAAAAAAAAATATTGGCTTGATAAGGCCAGGTTAAATGGGACTTTGAGAAAGTATGAAAAGATTTGGTAACTAACATTTTCTTTGATCCTTCTTCCCTATGTTCTTCAGGTCATATTGTGCAATTGTCAAAGAGTAGATAATGAACAACAATAACACTAAATGCATAATGCCAGTATAGGTCCTAGACTCCTAGTGACGCTAATTGCTCCGTTTACTGAGCACAATATAGGTTCCAAAAGAATTTATGCATCCCATGAACAATATGTGAACAAACAAATGCTCAAGAGGATGCAAAATACATTTAAATATACAAGATTGCTCTCTCGTATTTTCGAAATAAATGCACCATAGAAAATGGTCAAAGGAAGAATTGTGCAGCAACTGTAAAAGGGCTGCACAAATAGAAAACGGGATTTAAACCCTCGGCAATATTATTTGTCCAAGTCCTTACTCCTTACTGCAAGTACCATGTCATTATCTAAGAGTAAGCAGAAATYGGGGTAGGAAGTTGTTCAAGGCCAGAAAGACTATGTAGACAAGCTCCAAATCTGGAACCATGTTTATAAGCAGCACAGTAGAGACAAAGTTTTACCTCAGTCCCTGCAATTCCCATTGCAATTCCAATATCAGCCAGTTTCAAAGCAGGTGCATCATTGACTCCATCTCCTGTCATTGCAACGACTTCCCCATCTTCTTTCAGCAGTCTTACTATCTCTTGTTTATGCCTTGGTTCAGCTCTAGAGAAGAGAAGCCCTCCCTCTTGCCTCAAATGTGCTTTTTGATCATGAACCTCCATGAAGTCTCTTCCAGTTAAACTTCTTGAGCTAATATCCTCYTGGGATCCAAAAACACCAATTTCCCGGCAAATAGCTTCAGCTGTATTCTTGTTGTCTCCAGTGATTACCATAACTCGAATACCGGCTGCTCTGCAATCTTCAATAGCTTGACGCACCTCTTTCCTAGGAGGATCCTAAGATGATTTATTTTATTTATTTTTCCCCAAGAAAAGAAACCCAATTCAGTCAAACTTTAGAGATGAAAAGAATGAAAAAATGTTGAAGCCAAAATTGGATTGGTGAAAATAAATCAAGGTCACTCACTCTTATTCCAGCCAAGCCAACAAAAATTAGTTTACTCTCAATTGAAGAATAGTTGGCAGGATTAAGCAAAAGCTGATGTGCAGGATGGTCCTCATCACCATCATATGTGGTGAATTCTCCAATATCTTCCTTGTATGCAAAACCTAAAACACGTAATGCTTTTGTGGACATTTCATTCAGGCTTTGCAATATAAGATCCCTTGAAGACTGATCCAGTTCCACAATAGATCCATCACGCAATTGCACGAAAGAGCTTCTCTCAAGCAAATTTTCTACTGCACCCTGTTAATATTTTACAAACAAGTTGGTAAGCTAACAGAATTTTACTGAGCAGGAAAGAAGCAAAAGAAGAAATAGGGCATGAATACWAATGGTAAATAAAACATCTTAATATCAACACCTTTTATTTCCTACATAGTTTCCATTATCAAGCCTTAGAAAAAGGAATAATGCTTTCTTCTCAACTTYCACAGAAGAACATCAAATATTTTTTTTTTAAAAGAGCAACTCTGGAAAAATGAAGCAAGCTTGCAGAAACTTGGAATCTGCAATAGGATCAGCTTCCCAAAACACAAAATAATGAAAGATYCTTCTTCATCTGGATTCYTCATAATTTCCAATTTCTGGAAATTAACTTTTCATGATCATAGTTTCATGAGAAATATATTAAGAGGAAAAACTGCAAATCAAAAGCTTAAAAACTACACTGGACATYCAATACAGAAATGGRGGGCAAGCAGACTGCAAGTGATGTATATCCATTCCTACAATGTGGAGAAACTATTTGAAAAGGAGGATTGCAAGCATAACTAGATAAATCATGACACGAATAGATCACTTTCAGCAGAACTTGAAGTCATTGTATAACACAGATTTTCAAACAGATTTATCCATTTCCAACCTACTTATAAAATGCAAAACTTAAATAAACTGGATGCCTGAGGAAAGGGGGAAATGGCAACCAACAAAACTACAGGAGAAGTTCATAATCTTAAGGATGACAAAATGAAGATACACACCTTCACCAGCAATGACCTCCTTCCAGARTTGGATTTCACAATAACTCCCATAGATTTCCTATCACGATCAAACTCAAGCGTGGCAATCCGTTGCTCAATTGCATTCCATGTGTTGGAGCAACCTACGCAATTAAAATGATCAGATGTTGGCAAATGAAAAGCTACAGATTCACAAACATWTAAAAGATGAAGAAACAAACTTACGCAATAGAGCACTAGAACCAGAAGAGGAATCTAGCCCATTAGGGAGTCCCATTTTTTCAACCAGAACCTGTACGAAAACCAATCACTTTTAAGATATTCTGTTCCATATACCGAGAAGTTCTTATAGTTTTAGCGCCCATATAAGTCTCTATGTTAGTAGTTTCTTGAAAAACTTTATATCATTAAAGTCTTATACAGTTTAAAAAATTAAAAAAGGAGAAAATATCTTAACTTCAGGATTTAAAAATTTTTTTTTTAAAAAATTTATCTGGAAAACCTAAAAGATACAATAAAGTTGAAAACTAGAGCCACAACTGCAAATAAATAAATAGGGAACTCTTTATGTTTACAGGATCTAAATTCTAGTTCCATTATTTAGCTGTTGAGATTTTAATGATTTTGTGCAGGATGTGATAGAGCCACCATAACTGCAGGGGGATAATAGTACACAGATTTATTCCTACCAAAAACCAAAGAGATTCGACTAAATGTAGAACTATAAAAACAGGATTACATTTACTTACCTTCAATGCTGCTTCAGTGGGCATTCCACTGGCAATATAATGCTGCCCAGAATTTTCCACACCAGCATCATTACACACAGCTGCAATTTTTGCAATTGTTTGAAGATTAGCATCAATTTGACCAACTGGCCACTCATTTATCTTTCCATCAAATGGATCATACGAGGTTCCTTCCACATCAAATGTTCGAAGACCATTTCCCTTGGGACCCATAGCTACTAGCTTAGACACTGCCATCTGGTTTGTAGTTAATGTACCTGTTTTATCTGAACAAATTACAGTGGTACAACCAAGAGTTTCCACACTAGGCAACTTGCGAACAAGTGCATTTTTAGCAGCCATTTTGCGAGTTCCAAGGGCCAGGCAAGTTGTGATAACAGCAGGGAGGCCTTCTGGAATAGCAGCAACCGCCAATGCAACAGCAATCTCAAAATAGTAAGTGCATTTCTCAAATGAAAACTTAAAATTCCTTGGCCACCCATCAACATACTCCCAAGAAAGGAAGTATTTCACATTAATGAGCCAAACCAAAGCACAGATRACTCCAATTATGGCGGTCAAGACCTCTCCAAACTCGTTCAATTTCTTCTTCAATGGTGTATCCTCCTCACTCTGCGCTGCCTCATGAATCTGTGAGTGCACCTGCCCAATCTCTGTACTCATCCCCGTCTGTGTAACTAAACAGATACAGCTCCCATTTACAACAGTAGTCCCTGCAAAGACCATGCATTTTTTCCCCTGAATGTCAACATCCTCAGCAACAGCCTTGGTGGTCTTACTGACAGCCTCACTCTCTCCAGTCAGTGACCCCTGCTCAACCCGAAGAGTTGAGCTGATCAAATTCAGAACCCTCATGTCCGCRGGAACTTTATCTCCAACTCTCAATTCCACAATATCTCCTGGAACAAGTTCCTTTGCAGGCAAATTTGAAAATTTTCTACCCTCTCGAATTACAGAGGCATGCTCTGACTGTATCTCCTTCAATGCCTCCAATGCTTTCTCAGCATTATTCTCTTGCCACACCCCAACAATAGCATTCACAATCAATATAAGGAAAATCACCAAAGGCTCCACAAAGGCTGTGATTTCCATCTCTCCACCTTCATCCCCATCATACCATGCCAAAACAAATGAAACTACTGCAGCCACAAGCAAAATCCTAACCAAAGTATCATTAAACTGGTCCAAAATCAACCTAAAAATTGATGGACCCTCGTGTTTCTCCAGCTCATTCCACCCGTGGATCTGCCTCCTCTTTTCAACTTCATCGTTAGACAACCCATAATCTCTAGTCACCTGAAACTTCGCTTCACACTCCCTCACATCTTTCGACCAGGCAGGGTAAATATCTCGTTTTAACTCTCTTCTGTCACTCAAAGTCTCCCCTTTCCCATAATCTTGCCCTCCTTTACCCATCAATTTACCTAATCAAAGATCCAATAAACTAATAAACGAAGAAGATTAATCCACAGCAACCAGCGGTTTTTAAAAAAATCCACCTGAAAATTTTCACCAAATTAAACATAAATCTCACGATCCTCATCATGTAAATTCAGTCCAATTAAGCAAATCAGATACAAAACAACAAAAAAAAGATCTAAAAGCAAAATTACTGCAGTTCAAATCACACGAAAATGGAAACGCATCGAACAAATACCAACTCACGTATAAACAACACAAAAAGTGCAAGTATAGACAAATCTAAACACATAGGGATAATATATGAACAGTGCATAAAAACTTCTAGGGTTGGGAAAGTACCTGAAATGAGAAGCTCCGTAGATTAAGATGGGCAAGAAAGAGAATGAGTGTCTGAGACTAGTGAGCTATTGTCGAAGCAGCCTTTGATTTTCTCCCTCTAGAAACTGCTCAGAGCCAGAAAGCGAAAGCGAGCGAGAGAGATAGACAGAGAGAGAATCCAATTGCTATTTTCAAAGAGAAAGAGATCTCTGCCTCTCAGTTATAATATTATAAGACAACACTCCCAACAGCAAGCGAACGCTTCAATCGCTCCCCACAGCTTCTGCGTCCTTTCTCCCATTCCTCTCTCTGGATCAAAACTACTTTTTTTTATTTATTTTTAATTAGTTTAAATTCACCCCGGGTCCACTCTCCAAAATCATCCCTCTTGGTTGAATTACAGAATCGTCCTCATAAAGCTTAATGATTGGATACACTGCAGGGGTGATTTTGTAATTCCGAGAAGTACGGAGTGGTTGCGGCATTCGGAGAAGTGGTGGAACCGTACGCAACATGATGAGATTTTGATCTTCCACGCAAGGGCTTTTGGCAATTCACAAGGGTTCCACATAAGAGGAACCAACCAGATTTTGCCACGTCGGAAACGTTGGATGTGATCTGTTTTCAAGACACTGTAAATTATGACGTGGAGATGGGCCATTGGCGGTAACAATGTGGAGAGGCGTAGAGGACGGACAGCAGATCGTTTGCTCTGCGATTAAGTTAATTAAAGTCACTTAATCTGATGTATTATTAAGTTAATCTTGATAGGAAATTTCTAAGAAGGGAAGAGAGTAATTAGGAATATAATTATTGGAACAGTGACGCATAGGATACAAGCATATTCCATTGTTGCTTTTGGCCTCGGGGACCAATATTATCAAAAATAAAAAAACAAAAAGAAATCTACTTTTGGTTTCGAAACCTCTTTTTCTGTTTGTCGACTTCTTCTTCTTCTTCTAGCGACATCTGAATTTATATTTCGATTTCTGGAAGGAAACAACTGCAGAATGTTTGGACAATATCGATAATTATTTGATATTAAATTTGTGAATTTTCATTTATCAATGAATTCAATTATATACTTATCTTATTTCATTACGAGAATCTTTTTATTTAATATCCTTATTTAAGCTTTTGTGACTTTTCAGTATTAAAAAAAAAATTTATCACGCAAATTGTTATGTATCTAACATGACAAAATGCGACAGTTTTGAATTATTAAATTAGAACAATATTTGATAATCAAATTATTAAGTCAAAGCAAGTTCAACCTCTACTTGTGGAGTAATGTCAAAATAACTTTAGATCAGACCTTCTGTAACTAGACTAAAGCAAGATCTATCCTTGCTCGTGGCACTGTGTCAGAATAATTCTATGTAAAATTTCCTTTCGAATAAGAATCAAATTTCGCTAGCGCAGATTAGATAAAAATTGGATTAGTCTCGCTAGGACCCGTTTGATAAAATTGAAGTTTGAAAAGTAATTAAATTATGTACGTTTGAGATTTATCTTAAGTTCACTTTATACGTTTGATTTTTTTAATACTATATATTTAACAATTTAATTTGTAAAGTCTTAATATATTAAGTCAACTATCATCAGACGATATTAACCTTTTCCTTAATTTCGTTCATATTAAGTGTTGAATTGATTTAAATATGGCATAAATACATGTGTAGTCTACAGGAAATGTAAAGATTGAATTTTCTTTTTTAATTTAGTTATTTGTGAAGTTAGAATAATCAAGAAAAATGATTCTAAACTTGAAATTTCAGAAAACGATATCTGACTTTGCTTGCAGTTTCGGCCAAGATTGACAATTCCTCTAACAAAAAATCAACATCAAAATATATATAGAAAGGTACCAAGTTTCACGGTTGAAGCTATTCTATACCATCGATTCCTTTGAGGGTTCCAATGTCTAATATAGTATAATAAGCATAGGACAAATTAATTTATTAATTAAGTTAGTTTATGATGAGGTATTGATGGGACAATTTTATTCCATTTAAAACCTTGTATTTTTTTTTTATTAATCGAGCAAATTTATCGATGTACGAAAAAAATAATTATAAGTTTCATATTTAGCCTTACTTATGAGAAGACTCGAATAATCACATTAATACATTTTCATAAAATGATATGAGTATCGAACTGACTGAACTATCTATTATTACTCGAACTCTTAAATTTAAAAATTTTGTTTGCATTAAAATATGTTGTGTAGGAAAATATATAAAAAAATTACGATATTCATTGAAAACGAAATTAAAAATTTCAGAAAAAATAAAAATTTATAAGGAATTATTTTGAATTTGTAAAATTTTATAAGAAAACTGCAACTTCGAAAGCMTGGGYTGGGTGGGACCTGCTTCCCCTCTCCTCATTCCACAAGAAGAATCTATTACTTTTTATAATGGTGTTTGGGCATTTTTTTCTCAGATTAATTTGATTGGGAATGTGCGTATAAAGATATTTATCAAATTATTAATATTTATTATTTTTTTAATGACTCAAACTGCTAATCTTCCGAGAAGGCAGGAAAACTGCTTGTCAAGGCACGACCTCGATGTGATCTTTGGAGATATGCCCTTAAGAAATAAATCGTTTATTAAATCTTGAATAATGCCATTTCGGATCCATTACATCGCATACCATGTGACAATTAGAATTAATCCATTTAATTTCTTTTTTAAGAATACATATAACKGTATAAAACAGTTTTAATTCAAATTACTTCCTTAATGAAACAAATCTGTTKGCTTAAKATTTACAAATTTAAAATTTAAGGTTCGGTTGTCTTTTTTGTTTTCACACTGTTTTTTATTTTTAAATTTTCAAAATATTAAAAATGCATTTTCTTTCGTAATTTCGAAAATATATTTTTGAAAACAAAAATGGTTTATGTACTGAAATTATATACAAACAAAATGTTGTTTGAGTGTTTTCAAAACAAACATGCCCATACATGTTTTCTTTTTATTTCTGTATAATAATTATTTAGAAAACTTATAATTAATTAAATGACACTTAATTTTTATTTTAATATTGATTAATAGTATTTAAAAATTAATTTATAAATAGATTATTAAAAATCATCAAAACATTTTTCTATCAAATTATAAATCAAACATGTTCTCTAGTTATTTATTTTCACAAAAATTTTCAAAATTAACAATCGAACGTGTTTTTAATAAATTTAAAAACAGCTATTCAAAATAGAAAATTGACAATATTTTTAAAATAAAAATTTCAAAATAAAATGAAAATAACAGAGTTAACCAAATAACAGAGCCAAGAAATACAATTTTTCTCATTCCACAGCTAACCCAACCAACAGAGCTTGAAAACTTGGAATATCATAGTAATATTTTGAGCACGCATTCGCTAATCCAAACAACGATCAATGTTTTCGTCGTTGGATTATTGGACCAGGTAGACTGGTGTCTGCACGCATTCGCTAGAGATCAGAATCATAGTAATATCTTGAGCAATTTAAAAGGATTTGGAACCTCTGTAGCTGTGCTGTACATGCTAGTACAAAGGACTGTTTGGATGATACCTTAAGTGATTCAAGTTCAAGTTAACTGTATGCTGACAACAAAGGGACAATCCCATCAAGTCAACTACTTATAACTATGAAAACCACTGATTTTCACCTTGGTATGATATTATGACTTTATTTGCACACAATACAATTTTTTCATGGAATAAAATATTACCTAATTATCTTCATTCGAAGCGATCGTTTATATGTCCTCTTTCTGGCTAGGAAGACTCTTTCTTCATTAGATTTAACTAATGTTCTCGTCGAAATTACGCATCTGACATGAAGCATCAAKATACCGCCTATTTCTAGTTTACCAAAAGTCGTCACTTTCGTTTGGCATTTTGAGAATTTCTTTYAGTTTGGCTAAGTCTAGATAGAGCTGTGATGCCAGATGGTGACGATAATGCAGACCATGGTTTGCTTCTTCTATCTTATGCTTATAACTGGTTATTCTAGTCGTTATGATCACACATCTAGTTCAGTAATCTCGAASAAAGAGAAAGTGATTTGCCTGGAAAGTAACTATCATGAGTGGATATGTAAGTCCACAAATTTGGTCTTTCTTGGCTTTTGAACCAAGAAAGGTCAAGAAGCTAAACTCTGTTGCATACTGAATTCTTTTCAGAGTTACTTCCATGAAATTGCCTCCTCCTGCGGCTTTGTAATGCTGTCCTCTCAGTGGAATTTGTGGTCAGTTCATCACTATCTCGAATAGTTAAAATATACTATTGGTGCATTTTGATGCAGTCAGGGTTACGATGTTCTTGAAGTCCAACTGAGCAACAGCTTCCTCCGGGCATCTCATCCAAGAAAAGCAGTGTAGTGAAGCTGCCAAGYGAGGCAATTACTGCTGTTACTTCCTAATAATGCCAAAGCTGGTGTGTGGAAATAAGAATTTCCTGTTTGGTGGTTTTGTCATTGCTGCTTGYATCTCATCTTTTGACAAATATCTGCACCATTTTAAGAGTCATTCATGTAGTGACACTTTTGTATAGATGTCCCTTCAATCTGCTTTATTACATATATAGACTACATTTGTTGMGCTATGCTGACTTGATTGCTTTCAGTAGCAAGACTTCTAGGGCAAATGTTTTTCTATTGATCAAACAATTGACATTTTAGAAAGTTCTCCACATAAATCAATACAACCTTGAATTTTTCTTGTCTTGCTGTCTTGTTATGTCCAGCCAGTCAAGCAAATCAGATCTTCAAAACTTATTATAACAAAGGTCTGTTGTCTGGAAAGACCCTTATTCACACTAGTTAAGAATATGAATTTGTGCTTCTTTCACTCAGGATCCATAATTGACCACTTGATATCCTTGCTTGTTTAGACTAATCCGAACTAGGTTAGAGTTACATTCGTGGAGTTTACTCAATGGTCTCTCCTAAAGAGGAAAGAAAAAAATGAAGGTATTATGTTGTTTGATATCATTAAAATCATTTACTTAAGACTCTTCAACCTATTGAAAGAATCAGATGATATTATGCTGCTCTTTAGTTCTCTCCTATTACACTTGGCTCGGAAAGAACAATGACCAGTCAAGCAAATCAGATCTTCAAAACTTACTATAAGAAAGGTCTATTGTCTGGAAAGACCCTTATTCACACTATTTAAGAGTATGAATTTGTGCTTCTTTCACTCTGGATGCATAATTGACCACTTGATAGCCTTACTTGTTTAGACTAATCCGAACTAGGTTTGAGTTACATTCGAGGAGTTTACTTAATGGCCTCTCCTAAAGAGGAAAGAAAAAAATGAAGGTATTATGCTGTTTGGTATCATTAAAATCAGGAATTACTTAGATTCTTCAACCTATTGAAAGAATCAGATGATATTATGCTGCTCTTTAGTTCTCTTCCTATTACACTTGACTCGGAAAGAACAATGAATTGGTGCTTCTATTGGCTTGAGATTGCTTTAAATCGTGTCTTACTTTCTAGGCCCATGTTGAAGGCTGGGGTGGGGAGCCCCCCTTGCCTACATTATGATTTGGATTTTGGACCAAGACTTCCATTTCTAATTGGAGTTGAACAGTTATCKTCGTCCTTGGATGTAGGTTAAACTAACCAAACCACGTAACCTGAATGTATCTAGCTAGTACAGTGTCTGAATTCATTTGAAGAATTCGTCAGTTATGATATTTATTATCTGCTTTGAKAGATGCATATGTACTGGTTGCACTYTCGTCTAGGTTTTCCCCTGAAAGGATTGAGGGAACAATTTAGCCTCATGCTGAAATGAGTCATATATAGGTACAACATTGTCAGGTGCTTGAGACTCTAACATAAGAAGTTAACCGCGGCTTTAATAAGAATGCTTWCAGGGACTTCATATGTCTGCAAATGTGAATAGACTAGCTAGATAATCACCTTTTACTTCATTCTTGGGCATGCCCTCTTCTATGTATGTATTTCTTCTTCTTCTTCCACCACATCTGCATGGTGATGGAAGGATGAGCTACAAATTTGCTGCTTCTACTCCTACTTGAAGATGGGCGTCGAGGAAAACTGCTCTAAACCCTTTCAGTATTCTAGGTCTGATGCCTTTTTGCACCATGAAACCCTCTGGTGCAAAAACACATTTACTCCAATTTCTCTTTGCTTTTGAGGTAGGTTCAACAGTATCTCTCTTGGAAAGTTCAGCTCTCTCTGCTGTTTCAGCATATGGGTAATCAAGGTCAGCATTCACCGTCGTATGCTTTTGTTAATATGAGCTGTTTGAGTGATGGATTTCTCTGGCTCTGATGAGGCTCTTTTATTAGTGACTTGTCTTCTTCCCTCCCCGTCTAGTACTTCCCAAGATATCTGAAGTCTGAGAAGGTCTGTGGTTACGCATATAAGAGTAAAAAGTACAGCTCCAACTCAATACCCTTCTTAAGTTTGATAATATAGATTTAAAATATATTTTCTCCCATTCTGCTTGTAATAAGAGATATATGGATTCATCAGCACCTCCTTTCTTTCTTGCACTTCACTACAAGAAAAGGCCAGAGGGGTAAAATTCCCTCGCAAATACAAAGACCCTCATAAATCAGCGACAAATTCGCAACGACACTCCAAATGAATAGAATATTTATGAGGYAGAAAGAATCGTAGCAAATCCATCTCAGATTTGTAWGGTATTTGCGGGTGAATAGCGTTCATAGTGAATTTCATCGTCGATTTGTCGCTACCYGAGGCGGAGTCTAAGCACCTTGTTATGTCCGAGCATTTTTAATAAGATTTTTATTCAAATTTGCTCAGTGGGGTCTTTTTCTTAAAAAAGAAATTCGAGGGCTTAAATTTGTTCTTTTTTCCTATAAAAAATATTTCCAATGGAGGCTTCAGTTTCCACTGGTCTCAAGGTGGCTATGCCTTCGTCGTTAACTTAAGCCAAAAAAAATCATATACAGTCGGGGAGGAAAAATATGTACAAGAAGAAAATGGCTTCTGTATTGTAAAGTATTGCTGATTAGCATAATTGTCCAGGAGTAAAATTTTTTCTTTTTCTCTCTATGATGTCTCAGGCCATGCCCTTTTGCTTCCGAGATGATGCCTTAACCATGATATGGATTCTTGAATCACCAGGCCATTATGATGATGCCATAGTTAGGATGTGGGGGTTGTTATGATTATGGAGACCTCTAGGTTGCAATACTTGGTTCTTCGTTTATAGGGGTCAATGTAGTGTATGCTCAAAAGGAATTTTATAATCCAACCTACCACTCAACAATTTGATTTTTTTTTTTTAAACTCAATATTTTTATATTTAAATTGCACTAATTATCTTAATATAAGATCATAAATAAAAATCAATCACGAAATATACTTACTAACTGATTTAAATTACTAGAATTTCATTGTTGCACACAAGTAATTTTTGCTTTTTAAATATAACCAGCCAGGCTCTGAGGGTATTGATCAAAATTAATAAAATTTTCATTTATACTTCTATTTGTTTAAACAAGTAAAAGTCCTCARAATAAAGGGTTTTGACTGGGAAGGAGTTTGGTAGTAGTTGGGACTCTGTTTATCTACTTCAAAATATTTTAAGGTCTTGCATTTTTTGGGATTTGYCACGAGGATATGATTTCCAATTGGAGGATAATGCTATCAAATGCAATGTCGTCATTTGATGGCTATTAGCATCAGAATGTTTTGAAATGGGTTCTCTATGATGTGTAGATAGTTAAAGCTTTAGATATGGTGTTTCTGTTACTTTGAAGTCTAGCACCACATCCCCTGAACAAATTAAAATGCATTTCCAGTAGCTTTTTTGTTCTGTTCCTGAGTTTATGTTCCTGCTATAACAGGGAAGCTGTCATTGAAGCTCTAGAGAATGACATGTTATCGAGTACTTGTTTTTCTTGATCAAAGGACTTGGAATCGAACCATTTTTCTCTGTTGTGATGGGATGAGTCTGAACCACTGTAAGTTGAGAATTGAATCATCTCCTTCTATGTTAGCTATATAGTTGAAGTGTCAAAAGAGGTGAGCCATTAGCAGAGAATGCATTTTGCCTTTGGAAGTTCCTTTCTCATTCTTTTGCTTATTGCGGGCCGGAAATTTTCCATAATTTAACCAATCCACCAACCCAACTCCCTCTCTCCCTCCTCATCCTCACTCCCACCCACTAAATAAATGAAAAAAAACAGTTTAGCTGTCTCGTGCAGGTCATGACTCATGCTCCTTATTAGTATTTACAAACTCTAAATTTCTCTCACCATGATGCCAATGATTGCATTGAACCCTCGATTTCGGCTATAGGACCCAAATGCATAAAACCAACACTATCACATCGATCCTTGACATATGACCTTCCATATGTGCCAATACCACACAAACACAAAACTCTTTATTATAACCTCCGTTTGGTTGATATCAAGCAAAGTCTCCCGCACCCTCCGTCTCTGACTGTCTTTCGATTCTGGGTAGAAATGACCTCTACTTGCATATCGAACTGCGTTAAGGATGCTTCGGGCCCGGTTCGAGCCACCTATGTAATCTGTACAAGTGCCTGAATCAGATGTTGAATTCATACGTTCTTTAAGCTCCGATAAGGCGCAAGAATGGCGCCTGTGGCACCCAGTGGTGGACAGTATTTCATGTCGACAGTTATATTTGAGAAGCTACACATTCTCAAGGAGGACGAGTGCATGGATGAGAAAGGTCAAGAAAAGTTCCAGAACCAGAAGGATAAGGGAGAGAGTGGCAGCTAACAGAAGGAGACGGAAGTCAAGAGGTAGCAGTGGCAGCAGCAGCCGTGGCAGCGATGGAGGGAGAAGGAAATGTACAGGGTTTAGAAGGGCCAAGGAGGCTTCATGTGCTGCTCTGGCGACCATTTTCCGGCGGTTATTATCTTGCACAACCAAAATTGATGTGGTTGGTTGATCATATATAAAGATTTTTTCAGCTTTCTTCTCCTCTATGAAGCTTTTATTTATGACCATATATATGATCGATCGATCGATGCTGTTTAATTCGAGTGGCTCGGTATGTAATTTACTTTTCCTTATACAAGTGCCATAATCATCTCATTGCAGCTAAAACTTCTAGTAATACCTTAAACTTTTTCTAGTTTGGGAGGTTCCTGATCTAGATTGTCTGATATTTAATCAATCTCTAGAGCTGATGAATTCTATGTAAATGGTTTATCGGTTTTTGCTGCTATCTCTTGGTGGAATAAAGAAAACCTATTATTGTTCCATTTTCATGTACCAATGATGTCGTTTGCTGGGCCTTTGTTTAATAAAGAACGGTGCGCTTGTTAATAATCAAGCGACTGGCCTTTCTCTGAGGATATTTGGAGTATGATTTGCTTAGTCAATTTTGCGGCAAATATGTTCATGGCGAAGTAGCAATAATAAAAGAAAAATGGATAAAAATTCAGTCATACAGGATAATTGATAAACGAATTGTTAGGCTAAAAAAAACAGTTTAGCTGTCTCGTGCAGGTCATGACTCATGCGCCTTATTAGTATTTACAAACTCTAAATTTCTCTCACATGATGCCAAATGATTGCATTGAACCCTCGATTCGGCTATAGGACCCCAAATGCATAAAACCACACTATCACATCGATCCCTTGACATATGACCTTCATATGTGCCAATACACACAAACACAAACCTCTTTTATTATAACCTCGTTTTGGTTGATATCAAGCAAAGTCTCCCGCACCCTCCGTCTCTGACTGTCTTTCGATTCTGGGTAGAAATGACCTCTACTTGCATATCGAACTGCGTTAAGGATGCTCGTGCCCCGGTTCGAGCCACCTATGTAAATCTGTACAAGTGGCCTGAATCAGATGCCAAGGCGGTTATCCCTCTCTATGGTTATTTACCGGTACAGTCGACTTCAGGAATCATCCTCTCATGGAAAAAGATGTGGCCAATTTTCATCCACATTTTAGAGTCCAATATAAAAATATTCATAAACATATTTATTATGAATTAATTCGATTAAATAATAATATTTTAATATATTTTATTTATTTTTAAATATATTGACGATTAAAATTAAATATACATACTTAAAAGATATAAATAACTGATATAAATACTATTAAAATAATAAGGTTTATCCTTCTATTGAAAAAGAATAAAATTAATTGTATGAAGAAAAATATTTTGACTTATAATGTTTGTTTAAAAATTAAATAAAAATAAAGATAAATTTTTTTATAAATGAAACGTGACCTAGTTCTAAAAATAAGAAAAAAAATATTACTATAATGTACTACATACTTTGTCAAAGGTGTCAAAGCATACATATTTTGGTGCCATACACAAATAAAGTCCACTAACAACAGCCGAGTRACCGGCCATTTCCCTTATCCAGTCCATAAACAAAGGACCAATTTGTTTGCCCTTTACCTTAGCCAGGTGCATTGGTGGAAAACCATGTTCTCCTTTGCATTTGCCTTTCTCTCCAAACACTTGGATTTGCTTAATTGTCTTTTTAAGTGCTTCCCAATGCTGCCAAGACAAAGAATTCTCCTATTTCCTAACTATTTCTCAAACGTATGTACACAAAAATCACCATTCACCAAAGCCGAGTTGTGGGTTTGAGTGGATAGCATCATAGATAGAAGAAGTAGGCCAAAAGAAAAGATGTAAAAGAAGGGCATGGACCGACCAAGAAAAGAAAAACCACTTATCACTATGTCAAAAGTGAAACTTACAATGCAAGTTTTGGTTGGATTCATCGCCTGTCTAAATGATTCTGCAACTTTGCTCTGCTCCCTGCCTTCTTATTGCTCTTTGGAATTATACATTTGTAATTATGAATACTCATACTAATGAGTGTTTAATGCACGCAACTAATCATAATAAGGGGCCTTGCATGTCAGTCACAAGTGGGACTGTCAATGGGTTCAATTCTAACCCAACCTGCTTTACTCGAACTTTTTTTATTTGAGATTAATTGAATTTGATTTTGAATATTTATTTCAAAATTTGAGATCGAGCTTGTGTTTGAGGTATGCTTATGTTAGTCTATTCTATCATCTTATCCCACTCTATCTCTTTCTTTCTAATTTTTTTCCCCTAATACAGATTAAGCTTAAACTCATCTTAATATGAACTGAGCTCAAACTCAACTTTCCTAAATTCATTCAGACTGAGCTCTTGTTTGAACAGAGAAAAAATAATTCAAACTAAGTTTGGACTTATCAAGCCCAACTCATCTAATCCGATTGACATATCTAGTCCTTATGAGCTATACATGATGAATTTCTCTCTTTATATTTCTTTTTCTTTTTTTTAGGATAAAAACGACCCATCAAACTACTTTATCTAGTAAGAAACTGAATAATTAGTAATCTGCATATACATTGAACCATATGCATATTTGTTGTGTGGGCGCAAAGGAAGCAATCTATGCAACTTCATATATATCTTAATTAGTAAAACTACTCTTCTTAAAGTAAAAATATTTTGAATTTAATACCAACAAACACGTATCCTATTTTGATGAAATAGTACACTGTACATATCTATTTTCATGGTGAAAATAATTAGTGGAATTGCAACCTACCTCTAGGATTTTGTTTGGATGTTGATAAGAACAAAACTGTAATCCAAAGCAACGGTTTAATTATTCCAAGTAATTTACAAACCTGACAAAGAAGGAATCATTTCATTGCAGTCCGTTAGTCTGATCTTCTTGAAAAGCAGCAGGACCATTATGCTATGACCAACTGTAGTGGTGATCATCATATCATATGAGCAAGTACTTGAGAATTTTTATGTTCTTTTACTCTTAGGTTTGGTGTCTTTCATTAATACTAGTAAACATTYTTGTACCCATGAAAAAACCTGGAATCCTCAGACCAGTTCTTGAACTGGATGAGGTCACTTGGTTTGATATTAAAATCTCTCTTGCTCAAACAGTGCTGAACTAAGGAAAGTCTCCAAGAATAATTCATCAGAGAAGGCCTCAGTACAAGATCCCCAGGGGAATTGGAGCCTTTACATCTGATTCTAGAATTTGAACACCTCTCTAAGAGCTGCAACGAGCGGGTAAACTAGTAGAAAATGAATTCTAAGAAACTCTAGATGTCTCTGCTATTAAGTAAAATTGGCATATCCGACATGGTGGCTGAGGGTTTCCACTCTCCTAAGGAAGAGAAGCGTGTAGCATTATGCCCGCAAAATGGTAGCTGATGACCTAGCATATGCTGAATGTTAAGGAATGAGGAGTCTTGTATGGATGTGAGTTTTGGTTTTGAAAGTTTGATGGGTAACCTCCCCAAACATAGACAGAACGTGAGTAAGAATACCTTCAAATGAATGTGTAAAGTATCAGAAATTCAGTACATGACTGAGAGCAGGGGTTCAAAAGACCACGAGATGTATACTGAAGCAAACAAAGTCCTCCCAATAGATCTGAATCTAAGACCGGGAACAGCAAAGACTTCTCCCTAACATCCAAGTTGCATGAATGCATACCATTTAGAAACAACAAAATATCTGACTCAACCAGAAAAAAAGATGATCAGATTAGGAGATAGGAGATGAGATGCAGTTGGAAGAGACATCTTCCAGATTGGTCACAACACTGGTACCTCATCAGAACCTCAACCATATTTCATAATCTACTGTTGCTCCGAAAAGGTGAGACTACTCAGGCAGACATCTTAAACATAAAATTGATGTAGAACATTAAACTGCTAACTACTCAGGCACCAACATAAGCTCGGGGTATTGTTGTACTGAAATGAAGTCTTTTCCAATTGCAAGAGAAGCACTTTCCTATAGAAAAGGCAGGGTAGTGACCCCAGCGTAAGAAATACAGGTAAAATGTCCCCTCCAATTCTCAAAGTTCTTTTGTTCTTCTGAATGGAAAAGCCTAACTAGTTTTTCAGATTCAGTGGAAGACAATTGATTATGATTGAATAAACAAAGTTAGAGGCTAAGCAAGAAAAACAAACTAATTGCTTAACAGGGTTTTCAGAGTGTAACTCTGTCAATCGAAGAGTCAGGCGAGAGGCAGTATACATGGAATATAATTTGAATTGTCATAGGCAGAAAAGACACAAATAACAGGTAGAAAGTTGGAAAACCTTCCAAGTCCCTACAGTTTTAGATACAAACAACAGAGAAAGATCATCAATAACAATCAAAAAATTATGTCATATCATTAAGAAAGCGCATTTTCATAAAGGGGCTAAACACATTTTACAGGAAATCTTTATTCAGTCATCTACCCTCGGACTTCACCAGTTGGGAGAAGACTCGGCTCATTGAAACACCAGAAAGATCATCAACTTGTGACATTTCAACAGCTGAAGCAGTAGTATCAATGTGATTGAAGTTGTTAACTTGTGGGGAGAGCTCACCAATGACATTGGTGCTGTTTTCGTCTGGGTCATTTTGAATAACAGCCTCTTGCAGTTGAAGTGCATACTCCAGATTCCACAAGACGTCTCCCATGGAGGGCCTGTCAACACCAAAATCGGCCAAGCACTTCTCTACTGTTTCTCCAAATTTCCTGAGGGAATCTGGTCTAATTTTTCCGACGAGGTTAGCATCTATAATTTGTTCCAGCTGTCCCTTCTTCTGCCACTTCATAGCCCATTCAGCTAAGTTGACCATCTCACGGGGAAGTGTTGGYTCGATCACAGGCCTTGCGCATAAAACCTCGAACAATACCACCCCAAATGAGTAAACATCTGATTTTTCTGTCAATTGCTGCCTTCTGAAATATTCTGGATCAAGGTACCCAAAGCTTCCCTTCACAGCTGTACTGACATGAGTTTGATCAATCTCAGGTCCTGTCTTAGAAAGTCCAAAGTCAGCAACTTTTGCCAAAAAATTCTCATCAAGCAATATGTTTGCAGACTTCACATCTCGATGTATGATAGCTTTGGCAGATCCTGTGTGAAGGTAGTGTAGTCCTCTTGCTGCCCCAATACATATTTCAAGCCTTTGTTTCCAAGTCAAACTAGGAAGATCAGAGCCATAGAGGTGACTTTTGAGGGTCCCATTTTCCATGTACTCATAAATCAGAATCATCTCATTCTTTTCATCACAATACCCAATCAGCGAAACTAAGTGCCTGTGACGAAATTGTGAAAGCATCTCAATTTCAGTTCGGAATTCTGCTAGACCTTGTTGAGACCTTGGATTGCCCCTCTTAACAGCCACATTGGTGCCATCATTTAAAACTCCCTTGTAAACCTTCCCAAAACCCCCAATCCCAATAACCCAACTTTCATCAAAGTTGTTTGTTGCTTCTAGAACTGCAGCAAAAGGTATTCGGTAACTCAAATTAGAAACGGTACTAATGGTTGTTCCATTTGAGTATTTACTTCCCATTGTGTGGGATGTCCCTCCATTCATGGATATAGGAATCCATGTTTTTGAATGGCCAAGATGCTCCCCTTTTCTTCTTTTATACATGAAAAACACAACCACAACCATCAATAAAGCGAATGGAATTCCAATGCTCAGTCCCACTATCATTCCCACATTTTTCTTCGAGCCCTGGTTAAGAGAAGGCACAGATGCTACACCACTGAGACTACCCATGGAGTTGTTCAGCTTCAAAATCTCCAGTCCGTTCAGAAAAGCATCAGGATAAGCACTCCTAGGTGATGGGCCAACACTCACACGAAGTTTCTTAGCAGCAGCTAATGGAGTTACATAATCCAAAAAGAAAGCAGTTGCCACACTGCCGCCAAAGGATTTCGAACCTGGCTCAATTTCTGGAGCATTCCAGGAATCAATGTAAAGATTAAATACAATCTGGTTAGAAGCATCACTCACGATGTCACAGAAGTGCAACCGAAGCATGTATTGGAAACCTGGATCTACATTAAACTCCCATGACACATTAAAATTGCTATGAGGATCATCAGTTGAGTTCATCTTTGTGCAAGTCCCATAAACAGTTTGCGGAGCTGTTTCCTCCCTTGCCCCTCCATCTGGATAAACAACAGACCCAATCAAGGATTTATTTGTTGCAACTTTTGATGACAACAAGAAAGCAGCATCAGGAACCCATGTTCGCCACAGTGTATCATTCTCATATGACACAAGAGGTCCACCCATGTTCACCCTTGCAACTGTTTCAAATGCCTGTGTTGTTAGACCACTAAATGCTCCACTTGGATAGATTAAAGAAGCATCGTCCGTGAAGAGAAAATCAGGCACTGAGACAACTTCCAGAGCATTGACGAAGGCAAATGAATTACTTGAAGGAGAAAAGATTATTTCAAGGTCCCCTCTTGTTACATTTACTGAAAACTCTTTTACAGTTGCATTCTTAGGAGTAAAATTTCCAAGGAGGACAGTTTTCCGGGTGCCAACAGTGAAAATCGCGGAGTTCATATTATAATTTTCATAAACAAATGGGAAGAAATATAAGCGGATCCAGATTCTCCCATCTCGGCTGATTGAAAACTTATAGCTAGAGTCTCCAGTAAAGATTCGAGCAGTTTGATAAAGTGGCAAATTATCAAAAGCTGTTATAGAATTCGAACTGGTACGAGCCAAAATATCTCGTGGGGTTGAAAGATACTTTGAAGCCGAGTTATCCGACAGGAAAGTCCTATTGCCCACTCGAGTATCACTAGATGAACCACAATCCAGTAGATAGACATCTTGCGGAGTAAATCCACTCGAAAAGCATGCCGAACGCAAGACCAAAAATACCCAAATCACGAGTTTCAGATCCCCCAAACCCATCATCAAAGAGAGCACAAAACTTCAAGAAGATAAAGAAGAAATCTTTGCGCTTAAATCAACTGGAATTTTCGAACAGAAACAGCAATACAAGAACTAAATATTAAAATTTCTAACAATAAGCACAGCAATAATTAAAGAAACCCATCAAAAAGAAGCTGAAGAGAAGGGTAAGGATGGCACCTTTGAGATCATATGAGCCCCAAGAGACAGACCATATTCCGATAGGCAAAACAATCGAAAAGAGTAAGTACCCTTTTGGATTCGAGGGAAAAAATACCTTTTTGACAGCTAATAAGAGGATGACACACAGAAATTCGTGCAGAACAGCACAAATCAAGCAAAGCTCAAGCCAGGCCGATTTTCCACTTGAGAGCCACCCCAGATACAGACAGAATTCTACAATTCTTTATACTTGACGAATAAAATATTGATTACTTACATATCTGTAACTATCCCCCTTTTGATATTCTTGTTCAATGAAGAGAACAAAAGTTCAAACACAAGAGTCGAAAAGGGGTGAGAGTTTTGTATACATATCTAAGCTTTGCCTAAAACACATACATATAAAATATGGAGCTTTTGAGTTCTAGTTATGGCAGACCATTCAAAGGAGAGTCACACAGGTAAGGAAAATGGAGCTAAGGTAAATGAAGAACAGAGGGAAGCTCAGCCTTATTGATGGAGTTGAGGACTGCAATTGTGTAAGAGATTGTATTTACTCACTGACAGAGAAAGAAGGCCATTTTGGTAAGTATACAACAAGCACAACTATTACTCAACTCCTAACACCAACTTTGATCAACTTCTACTGTTCAGAATAAAGAGAAAAAGGAAATACATTTGTTTGAGCCGATTTTCAGTTCTGTTTTTTCATATTTAGAAATATTTTTATCGAATACTCCATAATTTTCAAATCATCCTTTTGAATGTTTTGAAATATTAATTTTTTAAAACAAGTATTTTCTTTAGTCAGATATATTAWGAGAAAAGCAACATCAACRTGGAAACATATGAGAATTTTGATTATGTAAATATAATTATTGAATTAATTAATTATTAAATAAAGTTTAAATTTAATTCAACAACTTAGCCTAATTAGTAAGTGAAGCATCAAAAAAAAGTGAAGTCTTTTATCCAATCTTTTACTTGTGAGCGTTATGTTGAAAGATTTATTATGCTTTTTAAGAATTTAAATTTTACAAAAATAATTCGAATCGAATATAAATTAATTTCACCAGATAAAAATAATAGTAATTAAATTAGATATATTTAGGAAGGTATTATCTCTTCCCTAACTGGGAGGGGTTTCCTTTCATGGTAGGCCATTCTTTGGAGGAATATCCTTTTCTCATTCTAGTGGACAACGAAAAAGGAATAATTTGGAACTTCAGAAATATATTGCCCAAAATTATTGGCTCTTCATTTTCATTTTTTAAAATAGAACACAAGTCAAACAAAACTTYTTTATTTTCCAATTTCTATGAGAATATTATTTTTTAGCAAAATAAGCACTATTTTTTAATATATTGTGAAGCCAAAGATGTGGTTGTGTAAGATTTGACTCCAAAAAAAAAAAAAAAAAAGGATTTCCTAAAAATAAACACCAACTTCTCCTTTTAGTGAAATATATATAGAGAGAGAAAATATCAACCAAACAATATTTCTTTAGCCAAATGAAAATCCCTACAAAATATGAAAAGTAGTGCCAAAACAAATTTTGCAAATGTAATAGAAAATGAAATTAAAAATGCTATGCAAACGCACCCTATCATTTGGCAGAGGAGAGTATGAATGACATTTACACATTAGAGTAGTTAAAATGATCTCCAAAGTATGAAATTCCTTTTCTCCATTCTGCTGCAAAAAGAAGGAATAGAGTAAGGTCTAGCTTGCGATTGGAGACTCTTAACATCTATGGGAGACTGTAATATCATTCATGCAGATTAGTCATTCTCATCAATTTATTGGAAGTGAAACAACGAGACAACAGAGAGTATAATTTTAGAATTAGTTAAAATCATAATTTCGTTGCCATATAAAGTCAAAAAATTACATAATATGAAAGGAATAGAACAAACTTTGATTCAAATAATATCGAGTGTTGCTATCGCAAATACAATAAATACAACTAGGAAAAATCTCCCAACAGCAAGCTCTTTTAGACCTCCCAACAAGTAACTCGCAAAAAAGATAACAAAACTAAGCTAATCAAAGCCCTAACTTGATCAAATTAATTGACAATCAAAATAAAATAATTGGCGCCCCTTCCACAAGCCCAATTGGCAAATAGGGTTATAAACATGTGGCTATCAAAATTTAATCTTTTAATAAATTGATGACCAGATACTTTACCCTCTGATAGACAAAAAAATCAATAAAAATAAACTTCATGTCCAATTAATTGACATTAATATTCTTCAAATTCAAGTTACCGTCAATCTATTACTTTCTTAATTTAAAGTATTCGATATTCAAACATTTGACTCCATTAATCCGATTTAAAGTTTGATAGCCTAACTAAAGAAAAAAATTTACTAATCATTCATAATAAATTCAAATTAAACATCTTACTAAAAGGTAACCAAATTTTTCAATGCCTAAATAAACAATTATTAATTCTCTGTATTATTACCCCTTTTAAGACAGACAATTGGTAAAACAAGTTATTGATTCTTTCTTCTCATAGATTCTTTGAAAAGGATTAGACACTAAAGAAAATGGCCGCTGCTTTGAATAGAGAAGCGGCGCCGGCGTAAATTAAAAATTTTAACGACCAGTGACTCCGAACTCCTCACTATGAAAGGGTTGGTCGATGAAGTACTTTTGAGCGCAATGTGATGCTGTCCAAACAGGCGCCGTGGCTTCTTCCAGATTCAAGCAATTTCTCTAATTGCCAGAATTGTCCTGCAATTTAATCCGTTTCAGCCCAGCTTGGACACATCCCATTTTGCTCCGAACACAAACCACGTCCACCTACTCTATTACTCGTCTGGCAACTAAGACTCTCTCCCTTCCTAAATTTCTTTTTAGGTCTAGTTGGGAGTGAGGAAGAAAAGAAAATAAGAGAAAAATAAAATTGAAAAACTTTACCTGTTTTTTTTTTTTCGAGGAGGAGAAATGAAATGAAAAGATTTATTCGAAGATATTTTTACAATATTTCAAATTTCCGGAATGGAGAGAAAGGAAAAATGTTAAAAATTTGGGTAAAATCAGAAAACAAAATGTTTCACACTTCATCTTCTCTCCACTTGAAAATAAAGTTTGGAGAAAAGGAACTTTTGCTTTTCTCTCCCAATTCATCCATTCCTCTTCTTTTCCTCTAAACTCTTTCACCAAAGAGCCCTTAGATGCACTTGACATCTCTTCAAGATGTCTAATTCATATTTTAAAAGTTTAGACTATGTTCTATTCATGTTTCGATTTTCAATTTTCTAGCTTGAATTRATTTTTAGTGTATTTTTTGAAATTATTGAAAGTGCATCCTTTTTGTTATTCTGAAATATTATTTTTTGAAAACAGAAAACCAAAAAATTCATTTATTTTCAATGTTTAAAAAAAATCTTTTATAATATTTTATACGATAATTTTGATTATTGAATATATCAGTTTTAATTATTATTGTACAATTTGAAGTAATTTATAAATTTTGAAGTTAGTGAGTCTTACAATAAAATTTTAAATTTGCAATATATCGGTACTTTTAACTAGAATACATCGAGAAATAAAGAAAATTTCTTTCGTTATTTTTTAAATTATTTTTATCTCTTTCAAATTTTCTAATACAGTTCACTATATCCAAAAATTGAAAGAAGGGCTTATTTTGATAATAGGAATAACTAAATTTTGTAATTCAATCAATACTTAAAAACTAAACGAATTAGAGACTCGTTTAATAATATAATTTCGTAAGGTCTTAATATTTTAAGTGATTCTTAATTTCTTATATTTCGACTTAATATATCAAGAGATTTTATATTACATTATTATATTCAGTATTCAAAATTAGACGTACAAAGTAAATTTAAAGTAAATTTTTACTATTCATAAATTCACCTACTTTTCATATTTCATACTTTAATTTTCAGACTTTAAACTTCCGATTTTAGTTTATTAGACGGACCTTACTCTTCCTTTTAAAGAGTGCAAAATGCAAAAGAAAATATATTTTTTTTTGTCAACTAATATTTTTTTCTTATTAAAACAATAAGAAACTAGTTTGACATTAATACCATAACGCTCACTGAAAATTTTAAAAGATTTACAAATTTTTGGAGTTAAATTACTTTTAATCAAAACTATGGGGCCAAAATGTAGTTCTCAAAATTATTAACACTTCTCTAGATGGGACTGATTTCTATTAAGAGCTAAAATGGAAGAAACTTTTTGGTGCTATGAAATGAAAATTTTTACCACTCTTAGGATTTTCAACATTTTTAATTTTTTTGTTGAAAAAATAAAATCCAAATAAATTCTTAATAAATTTTATGTGTCGCCCTTATAAATAAAATTTAAAATTTCTAACATTGTTCGATAATATTTAATATCTCTGGTTTCCGGGCTCATTGCTTTCTGTCATACAGACATTGTATATTTGACTTTGTCACTTATTGCTTGTAATACAAAAATATAATATTTATAAAATTTTAATTTTCATCTTAGACTAGAAAATTGGAGC